>CAUDMG010002552.1:292539-335038 GCA_958450375.1 Homarus gammarus
AAACAATGTCAACTATAAAACCAAAAGTAAAAGTTAAACCAGACATCAACACTAACAACAACAACAGAGTAAGTGATTGGTTGATAAGTGTACTTCATTTGTTTTGTATAGAGACATACTAGATAAATAAAAGTCACCGATTAAAAAAATACTGATCAAATACATTTTAATACTAAATCCTTGTTGCTTATTCATATCTAGCTAACAACAACAACAAAAACAACAACAATAATAAACTAACCTACTCCCATGTCAGCAAGACTCCCGTATCGTGTTTCCTTTTGTCAACTAACCTTAACTTGACCTAATTTAACTGAACCTAACCTAACTGAACCTAACCAAACTGAACCTAACCTAACCCAACCATGACAAACTATCTAACAATAACTAACAATGTAAATAATATTTGTAATAATAATCTCATATTCTGTCTTCAATAAAGTTTCTCCTGTAATTATCATGAAATGTTTGGGATCACCTGAAGATTATACACCCCAGCTTATTTGATTTGATATATTTAACATCCTAACGATACTTGGGGTTAGGTTAGCTTTAAGCTATGTTGTTTCGTTATGTTAGGTTAAGACCAGGGTGGTTAAGGTGATATAGGGGTGTTAATCATCAGGTGATGTAAATATCTTACACAATATTTTATATATTATTTTACTTTAATATTCACTAAATGTTTGTTATTAAGAACGTAATTTACATGTGTGGTGAGGTGAGTGGTGGCGCCGGGAGGGTAAACAATGATGACTCGACACTATTGGTGCTGTCGCGTAGTGTGGCCAGGATCGACCCTGTGTCTGTTGAGAGATGTTGAGAGAGAGCGAGAGAGTTAGTTCTGTGTGAGACTGAGGATAAAGTTTTATGTACGTGTGTGAGAGGGAGAGAGGATTTTGTTTGAGAGAGAGAGAGAGAGAGAGAGAGAGAGAGAGAGAGGTGGTGGTAGCCATAAATGACCAGCGTAGTCTATCCTATTATGGAGTCAATGATGATTCCGTTTAACCTTCCCGTGTTTATCACGAGGCCCGCGGGACCCACCACCTCCCCTCTAATATTAATTTACCTATAACACAACCATCCATCACAAGCCCTTCACACCGTCCACGCACCCAATTATTACCTAAGTCGAACGTTTACTATTATTTTCATCATACCAATACAGAGATATGTAAATAAATTCATATAGAAAAAACACTACTCGGCATCTAGCTGCCAGCAGCCATATGGCAGTCGAGATGCCAGAGGTGCGATTATTATCGATTCAGTAGGGTGGAAATGGGTGTGAGTGAGGGAGGGAATGGGTGTGTGGGGAGAGAGGAATGGCGAGTGGAGTGGGGGATGATACGCCCGTCGGCCCTGATGGATAGCACATGATAGCAATCACTTAATGCAAGCACGAAATAACAGTCGAGACCAGTGTACACAGTATTCCTCGCCCATACGACACCTTTTGTCACCCTGCAAGATCTTCCTTATTTTACCGGCATAAATTATTGAATTATTTAACAACTATTATATTATTGTTCATCTAAGAATACCACTACTTTTACTACTAATAATAATAATACTAAAAGAAGAGAAAACATTGGAATACTAGGAAAATAAAGCCAAAATATGAACTTTAAACAACAATTAAGGAGAAACATTGGAGACAAAAAAAATGAAATAAAATAAAAATAAATAAATAAATAAATAAAAACCGGTCACCATTTTCATAAATTACATGAAAATTTACGGGACACATTAATACTAATTCCACTAACTGTAGGTTACTGTACCTGTAGTGTGACTGTTACTGTACCTGTAGTGTGACTGTTATTGTACCTGTAGTGTAACTGTTACTGTACCTGTAGTATGACTGTTACTGTACATACAGTGTGACTGTTACTGTACCTGTAGTGTCACTGTTACAATACCTGTAGTGTGACTGTTACTGCACTTGTAGTGTGACCGTTACTGTACCTGTAGTGTGACTTAAAATACCTGTAGTGTGACTGTTACTGCACCTGTAGTGTGACTGTTAATGTACCTGTAGTGTGACTGTTATTGTGATGTTACTGGTGTGTCACTGCACCTGTCGTGTGACTGTTAATGTACCTGTAGTGTGACTGTTGCTGCACCTGTAGTATGACTGTTACTGTACCTGTAGTGTGACTGTTACTGCACCTGTAGTGTGACTGTTACTGTACCTGCAGTGTGACTGTTACTGCACCTGTAGTGTGACTGTTACTGTACCTGTAGTGTGACTGTTACTGTACCTGTAGTGTGACTGTTATTGTACCTGTAGTGTAACTGTTACTGTACCTGTAGTATGACTATTAATGTACCTACAGTGTGACTGTTACTGTATCTGTAGTGTGACTGTTACTGTACCTGTAGTGTGACTGTTACAATACCTGTAGTGTGACTGTTACAATACCTGTAGTGTGACTGTTACTGCACCTGTAGTGTGATTGTTAATGTACCTGTAGTGTGACTGTTAATGTACCTGTAGTGTGACTGTTACTGTACCTGTAGTGTGACTGTTTCTGTACCTGTAGTGTGACTGTTACTGTAACTGTAGTGTGACTTAAAATACCTGTAGTGTGACTATTACTGCACCTGTAGTGTGTCTGTTAATGTACCTGTAGTGTGACTGTTATTGTGATGTTACTGTAGTGTCACTGCACCTGTAGTGTGACTGTTAATGTACCTGTAGTGTGACTCATTGTACCTGTAGTGTGACTGGCATTGTACCTGTAGTGTGGCTGTTACTGTACCTGTAGTGTGACTGTTACTGTACCTGCAGCATGACTGTTACTGTACCTGTAGTGTGACTGTTACTGCACCTGTAGTGTAACTCGTACTGTACCTGTAGTATGACTGTTACTGTACCTGCAGTGTGACTGTTATTGTACCTGTAGTGTGACTTATTGTAATGTAACTGTTGTGTTACTGTACCTGTAGTGTGACTGTTACTGCACCTGTAGTGTGAATGTTACAGTACCTGTAGTGTGACTGTTACTGTACCTTTAGTGTGACTGTTACAATACCTGTAGTGTGAGCGTTACTGCACCTGTAGTGTGACTGTTACTGCACCTGTAGTGTGACTGTTACTGTACCTGTAGTGTGACTGTTACTGCACCTGTAGTGTGACTGTTAATGTACCTGTAGTGTGACTGCTACTGTACCTGTAGAGTGACTATTACTGTACCTGTAGTGTGACTGTTACTGTATCTGTAGTGTGACTATTACAATACCTGTAGTGTGACTGCTACTGCACCTGTAGTGTGACTGTTACTATACCTGTAGTATGACTGGTATTGTGATGTTACTGTTGTGTCACTGTACCTGTAGTGTGACTGTTACTGTACCTGTAGTGTGACTGTTATTGTACCTGTAGTGTAGCTGTTACTGTATCTGTAGTATGACTGTTACTGTACCTACAGTGTGACTGTTACTTTACCTGTAGTGTGACTTATTGTAATGTTATTGTTGTGTTACTGCACCTGTAGTGTGACTGTTACTGTACCTGTAGTGTGACTGTTACAATACCTGTAGTGTGACTGTTACTGCACCTGTAGTGTGACTGTTTCTGTACCTATAGTGTGACTGTTACTGTAACTGTAGTGTGACTTAAAATAGCTGAAGTGAGACTGTTACTGTACCTGTAGTGTGACTGTTAATGTACCTGTAGTGTGACTGTTATTGTGATGTTACTGGTGTGTCACTGCACCTGTCGTGTGACTGTTAATGTACCTGTAGTGTGACTGTCATTGTACCTGTAGTGTGACTGGCATTGTACCTCTAGTGTGACTGTTACTGTACCTGTAGTGTCACTGTTACTGTACCTGCAGTATGACTGTTACTGTACCTGTAGTGTGACTGTTACTGCACCTGTAGTGTAACTCGTACTGTACCTGTAGCATGACTGTTACTGTACCTGCAGTGTGACTGTTATTGTACCTATAGTGTGACTTATTGAAATGTTTCTGTTGTGTTACTGTACCTGTAGTGTGACTGTTACAATACCTGTAGTGTGAGCGTTACTGCACCTGTAGTGTGACTGTTATTGCACCTGTAGTGTGACTGTTACTGTACCTGTAGTGCGACTGTTACTGCACCTGTAGTGTGACTGTTAATGTACCTGTAGTGTGACTGCTACTGTACCTGTAGAGTGACTATTACTGTACCTGTAGTGTGACTGTTACTGTAACTGTAGTGTGACTATTACAATACCTGTAGTGTGAATGCTACTGCACCTGTAGTTTAACTGTTACTGTACCTGTAGTGTGATTGTTATTGTGATGTTACTGTTGTGTCACTGTACCTGTAGTGTGACTGTTACTGTACCTGTAGTGTGACTATTATAGTACCTGTAGTGTGACTGTTACTGTACCTGTAGTGTGACTGTTACAATACCTGTAGTTTGAGCGTTACTGCACCTGTAGTGTGACTGTTACTGCACCTGTAGTGTGACTGTTAATGTACCTGTAGTGTGACTGCTACTGTACCTGTAGAGTGACTATTACTGTACCTGTAGTGTGACTCTTACTGTAACTGTAGTGTGACTATTACAATACGTGTAGTGTGACTGCTACTGCACCTGTAGTGTGACTGTTACTGTACCTGTAGTGTGACTGTTATTGTGATGTTACTGTTGTGTCATTGTACCTGTAGTGTGACTGTTACTGTACCTGTAGTGTGAATGTTATTGTACCTGTAGTGTAACTGTTACTGTACCTGTAGTATGACTGTTACTGTGCCTACAGTGTGACTGTTACTGTACCTGTAGTGTGACTGTTACTGTGCCTGTAGTGTGACTTATTGTAATGTTATTGTTGTGTTACTGCACCTGTAATGTGACTGTTACTGTACCTGTAGTGTGACTGTTACAATACCTGTAGTGTGACTGTTACAATACCTGTAGTGTGACTGTTACAATACCTGTAGTGTGACTGTTACTGCACCTGTAGTGTGTTACGAACCCCTCCACCGATTGTCATGATCTACCTGCCCAGCACCACGAGCAACGCCATCTAGGGACGAGACACGAGTATGACTCGTCTTAGTTACCACTCCGGGGTTTCCCTTCTCCATATCCTGGTTGTTGCGTCACTTCCTCCCAGTCTTCTTTGTGAGCTCCAATTCGAGGAGAGAGCACTTGGCTCTGGGAAGTGACCACAGGATCACCTATCCTGGAAACCTACGGCACAGTGACTACCTACCGTCTTCTACAATACTCAGCCTTGCTCGTCAGCCATCTCAGCTCCTCACTTAAGTATTTGTAATCTTGTATTGCCTTTCCCACCTCCACCTTGCTTCACGATTGTTTTATGTTTTATTAATATGTATATACTGTTAATGTTTGGGTTAAGTTTGGTTAAGGGTAATTTATAAGCTGAATATTTTGTTAAGGAATTTATGGTACTTTATTATATACAACAAAAACTCGCATCCTTTGTCTACCCTTTTATAGTCCGATTGTCTTTGTTTTTTTTTTGTTGTTGCCTGTTGGGATCTGGGTAGACCTTTAACTATGTTCTAAATCCCCAACTCGTAACAAATGGCGACCGTGACAGGACACGACCTTAAGTGCCACATTTCTGAACCCCCTTGTTACTCATTGTTAATTATTCCTCCCAGTCACTTCTGTTCACAATTGCTTTACGGTGGTTTAAAGTTTCCTTCATATGTGTGTGCATATATTGGTATTACCGTACAGTAAGAGTGACAGACGTAGGATATTAGGTTCCAAGTGTCATAAGGCTTACCTGTTATTACACGTGGCAGTCGTGTAGTAAGTCTTATCGAATGTAGGGAAGAATCCGGATCTGTTTAATGCCGTACCCTCACTCCAGAGTAGGCTGTTCCATAGTCACTAGTTTAGGGTGAAGTGATATCTTGGGACGCCCCGCCCTACCAGGACCCCATAATTATAAGCCTCCATTATTGTTCTTCTCATTATCTCATTCGGGGTCAATAATCAAGCAACTCCAGGGTTGTTAATCCGGATCTTTATATTAATGCCGTAATACGCCCTTCCGCTTTCAAGTATCTCAGGGTTGTTAATCCGGATCTCTATATAAATGCCGTAATACGCCCTTCCTCTTTCAAGTATCTCAGGGTTGTTAATCCGGATCTTTATATTAATGCCGTAATACGCCCTTCCTATTTCAAGTATCTCAGGGTTGTTAATCCGGATCTTTATATTAATGCCGTAATACACCCTTCCTCTTTCAAGTCTCTTATCCTTATCTAAGGATCTTCTCAGAAGAACAATATTCATAAGTGTAATTTCCCTAGGTATAACTTGGGTAGTTTCCGGGACTTTCTGGTTATCCACTGCCGTGATATTTTCTAGGGTAATCCACTTATCTTTTTTTTGACCATTAATTAATTTATCTAAGTTTTCTTAATGGCCACCTCAGGATTTGTTAAACTTGGTAGTCCTGGAGGAGTGGAAGAGCAAGATACCATTTCACATCTTGAAGCATGTGGAGGAGCGTGGAGAGGTTAATTTAGGGCGTGCGGCTGAGCTGGCTCATGAGCATGCCTTGCTGGTGGAGTCACTGTGCCATAGGGAATGTGGTACTTTCCGACATGTTAGGTCCTCCTCTGATGATAACCTTGGGGACGTGAGTGGCAGGTCGAAAGGTTCCACACCTACCCCCCCCCCCCCCCTGATGCAACCAAGTTTTATTGTTCTTACTGTAAAGACCCAGGCCATACGATCCAGACTTGTAAACACCCCAAAGTGTCGAATTGCTAAAAGTAGTTCCCTGGATCCCCAATGCAAACCAATAGCAACCACCAATGTGGAAAGGCCCCATCAGGATCTCTTCTCTTCATTCACCTATGAGGGAAAAATTTCAATCATAGAGGGGTCTCGTTCTATTCCTATTCGTATACTACGTGATACGGGCGCAGCACAATCTATCCTCCTGTTTAACGTCATTCCTGATATATCTACCGCATTTTACTAATGAGTGTTCTAATTTCAGATCTCTCATCCCATTCTTCCTATCCTTTAGCTAAAGTGCACCTCCAATGTCCCTTGATTACTGGGGAAGTGCAAATAGCCATTAGGAAAGATCCAATGCCTGTGAGCGGCATTCATTTATTATTGGGTAATGACTTGGTAGGAGATCTAGTGGTTCCCAACATAAAGATAGTCGACTCTCCCTTACCTGTTAACTCCACCACTGACCTTGAAGAAACTATTCTTCACCTTTTCCCATCTTGTGCTGTCACCCGGTCACAGAGTGTGCGAAATGGGCCCTCTTCATCAAAACCCACCTCCAATATCTTCCTATCCACAGAAGATCTGTACAATAAGACCATTAGTAAGGATGAGCTCATTAAAGCCTACCAATCTGATCCATCTTTGTTCAAACAGGTGATGAAAGACCTCAGTGTGGACCATTGTACATCTTCGGCTTACCACCCACCGTCCCAAGGTTGCTTGGAACGGTTCCATCAAAACTTTCAAATCAATGCTAATAAACTATCTCCCCTCAACTATATAGTCCATACTCCTGATCGCAGAAAAGATTCACAACTTGTTCACATTAATCTCATGAAGCTTTACCATTCCAGGCAGTAAGAGGAAGACATCCCAGAGGCTATAAGCCTACCTGTATTGCATACGGTTTTGTCATGGCCGGAGCCGGAGACAGATGACATGGACCTATTGGAGAATTTAGACTTCCCTCTACCTAAAGAAAACCCTGCTAACAGTCACATACTCAACAACTTGGATGAGTATTTTTCTGTTCTGAATCCATCTCAAGCAAAAGATCTCACTAAGCTATTATCAACATTTCCTAAAGTCACGTCAGACCTCCCAGGGTTTTGCAATATACTTAAACATGATATTAAGCTAATCTCAGATGATGTACAACCCATTAGGCAATCAGCATATCGACTAAATCCACAAAAAAAGAGATTATGAAAAAGGAGGTAGATTTTTTGTTAAAACATAACTTAGCTGAGCCTAGTACCTCCCCCTGGGCTTCACCTTGCCTTCTCATTCCAAAACCCGATGGCACTTTTCGTTTCTGTACCGATTATCGTAAAGTGAACCAGGTCACTGTTTCTGACTCCTACCCTTTACCTTTGATTGAAGATATAATAGACAGCATAGGCTGTGCAAAATCTATCAGTACCGTGGACCTGTTGAAAGGATATTATCAAGTGGGACTCACGGATAGGGCAAAAATAATCTCTGCATTTATAACTCCATTTGGTCTTTTTCAATATTTGGTTATGGCGTTTGGCTTTTCTAATGCTCCGGCCACATTCCAGAGGGCCATCAACTTCCTAATTCAGGACCTAGGTGGGACGTTCGCCTACCTGGATGACCTGGTGGTGGTGTCGGACAGCTGGGACGAACATCTGGTGCGTTTGGAGATACTGTTTGCACGACTGCAAGAGACCAGATTCACCATAAACCTGGCTAAATCTGCTTTTGGCCGGGCCTCAGTGACTTACCTGGGACATATCGTTGGGCATGATATGGTGAGACCCAAGGACGCAAACGTTAAAGCCATCTTGTCCTTCCCCACTCCAAGGACGAGGAAGGAACTCGTGCGCTTCCTGGGGATGTGCGGCTACTACCGTCGGTTCTGCAGTAACTTCTCCAGCGTGGCCGGACCCCTCACAGACCTTACCAGTTCTGCGGTCCCTTAAATCTGGAACCAGAAGTGCGACCAGTCTTTCCACCGCCTCAAAGCCTTCCTTGCCTCCAAGCCTGTAGTCCACCCCTCTGACTACACCTTGCCCTTCCATCTGCAAATCGACGCTAGCGGTGTCGGAGTGGGGGCTGTGCTCCTACAACCCGACCCAACCACTGATGTCCTTCACCCTGTGGCATATTACTCCGCCAAGTTGAAAAAACATCAGACCAACTACTCGACCATAGAGAAGGAGGCCCTGGCTCTGGTGTTGGCAATAAAGAAGTTTGGATGTTACCTCCAGTCTTGCCCACAAACAACCCTAGTCTTCACCGACCATAACCCACTCACGTTCATCCAAACCAACAAGACCTCCAACCAGCGAATCCTCCGCTGGGCTCTCCTCACCCAGCCCTATAATCTACAAGTCCGGCACATAAAGGGGGTGGACAACCTGATTGCAGACTCCTTATCCCGAGCTCCAGTGGAAATGCAGCAGCTACTCTCCAGACGCACCAGGTGATCACCTCCTTCGTGCCCGCGCTACGGAGGTCTTTGCAGGGGGGGTGTGTTACGAACCCCTCCACCGATTGTCATGATCTACCTGCCCAGCACCACGAGCAACGCCATCTAGGGACGAGACACGAGTATGACTCGTCTTAGTTACCACTCCGGGGTTTCCCTTCTCCATATCCTGGTTGTTGCGTCACTTCCTCCCAGTCTTCTTTGTCAGCTCCAATTCGAGGAGAGAGCACTTGGCTCTGGGAAGTGACCACAGGATCACCTATCCTGGAAACCTACGGCACAGTGACTACCTACCGTCTTCTACAATACTCAGCCTTGCTCGTCAGCCATCTCAGCTCCTCACTTAAGTATTTGTAATCTTGTATTGCCTTTCCCACCTCCACCTTGCTTCACGAATGTTTTATGTTTTATTAATATGTATATACTGTTAATGTTTAGGTTAAGTTTGGTAAAGGGTAATTTATAAGCTGAATATTTTGTTAAGGAATTTATGGTACTTTATTATATACAACAAAAACTCGCATCCTTTGTCTACCCTTTTATAGTCCGATTGTCTATGTTTTTTTTTTGTTGTTACCTGTTGGGATCTGGGTAGACGTTTAACTATATTATAAATCCCCAACTCGTAACAAATTGGTCACCTGTAGTGTGACTGTTAATGTACCTGTAGTGTGACTGTTACTGTACCTGTAGTGTGACTGTTTCTGTACCTAAAGTGTGACTGTTACTGTAACTGTAGTGTGACTTAAAATACCTGTAGTGTGACTGTTACTGCACCTGTAGTGTGACTGTTAATGTACCTGTAGTGTGACTGTTATTGTGATGTTACTGTTGGGTCACTGCACCTGTAGTGTGACTGTTAATATACCTGTAGTGTGACTGTAATTGTACCTGTAGTGTGACTGTCATTGTACCTGTAGTGTGACTGTTACTGTACCTGTAGTGTGACTGTTTCTGCACCTGTAGTGTAACTCGTACTGTACCTGTAGTGTGACTGGTACTGCACCTGTAGTGTGACTGTTATTATAATGTTACTATTGTGTTACTGTACCAGTAGTGTGACTGTTATTGTAACTGTAGTGTGACTGTCATTGTACCTGTAGTGTGACTGTCACTATACCTGTAGTGTGACTGTTACTATACCTGTAGTGTGGCTGTTACTATACCTGTAGTGTGACTGTTACTGCACCTGTAGTGTAACTATTACTGCAACTGTAGTGTGACTTATTATAATGTTACTGTTGTGTTACTGTACCTGTAGTGTGACTGTCATTGTACCTGTAGTGTGACTGTTACTGTACCTGTAGTGTGACTTACTGTACCTATAGTGTGACTGTTACTGCACCTGTAGTGTGACTTATTATAATGTTACTCTTGTGTTACTGTACCTGTAGTGTGACTGTCATTGTACCTGCAGTGTGACTGTTACTATACCTGTAGTGTGACTGTTACAGTACCTGTAGTGTAACTGTTTTTGCACCTGTAGTGTGACTGTTACTGTACCTGTAGTGTGACTATTACTGTACCTGTAGTGTGACTGTTACTGTACCTGTAGTGTGACTGTTACTGTACCTGTAGAGTGACTGTTACTGTACGTGTAGTGTGACTGTTACTGTACATGTAGTGTGATTGTTACTACACCTGTAGTGTGACTGTTACTGTACCTGTCGTTTGACTATTACTGCACCTGTAGTGTGACTTATTATAATATTACTGTTGTGTTACTGTACCTGTAGTGTGACTGTCATTGTACCTGTAGTGTGACTGTTACTGTACCTGTTGTGTGATCGTTGCTGTACCTGTAGCGTAACTGTTACTGTACCTGCAGTGTGACTTACTATGCCTATAGTGTGACTGTTACGGCACCTGTAGAGTGACTTATTATAATGTTACTCCTGTGTTACTGTACCTGTAGTGTGACTGTCATTGTACCTGCAGTGTGACTGTTATTGTACCTGTAGTATGACTGTTACTGTACCTGTAGTGTGACTGTTACTGCACCTGTAGTGTGACTGTTACTGTACCTGTAGTGTGACTATTACTGTACCTGTAGTGTGACTGTTACTGTTCCTGTAGTGTGACTGTTACTGTACCTGTAGTGTGACTGTTACTGTACGTGCAGTGTGACCGTTACTGTACCTATAGTGTGACTTTCTATACCAATAGTGTGACTGTTACTGCACCTGTAGTGTGACTTATTATAATGTTACTCTTGTGTTACTGTACCTGTAGTGTGACTGTCAGTATACCTGCAGTGTGAGTGTTACTGTACCTGTAGTGTGACAATTACTGCACCTGTAGTGTGACTGTCATTGTACCTGTAGTGTGACGGTCATTGTACCTACAGTGTGACTGTTATTGTGCCTGTAGTGTGACTGTTACTGTACCTGTAGTGTGATCGCTACTGTACCTATAGTGTGACTGTCACTGCACCTGTAGTATGACTTATTATAATGTTACTCTTGTGTTACTGTACCTGTAATGTGACTGTCATTGTACCTGCAGTGTGACTGTTAGTGTGCCTGTAGTGTGACTGTTACTGTACCTGTAGTGTGATCGTTACTGTACCTATAGTGTGACTGTTACTGCACCTGTAGTGTGACTTATTATAATGTTACTGTTGTGTTACTGTGCCTGTAGTGTGACAGTTATTTTACGTGTAATGTGACTGTTACTGCACCTGTACTGTGGCTGTACCTGTAGTGTGACTGTTACTGTACCTGTAGTGTGACTGATACTGTACCTGTAGTGTAACTATTACTGCACCTGTAGTGTGACTTATTATAATGTTACTCTTGTGTTACTGTACTTGTAGTGTGACTGTCATTGTACCTGTAGTGTGACTGTTACTGCACCTGTAGTGTGATCGTTACTGTACGTGTAGTGTGACTGTTACTGTACCTGTAGTGTGACTTACTGTACCTATAGTGTGACTGTTACTGCACCTGTAGTGTGACTTATTATAATGTTACTCTTGTGTTACTGTACCTGTATTGTGACTGTCATTGTACCTGCAGTTTGACTGTTACTGTACCTGTAGTGTGACTCTTACTGTACCTGTAGTGTGACTGGTACTGCACCTGTAGTGTGATTGTTACTGTACCTGTAGTGTGACTTTCTGTACCTATAGTGTAACTGTTACTGCACCTGTAGTGTGACTTATTATAATGTTACTCTTGTGTTACTGTACCTGTAGTGTGACTGTCACTGTACCTGCAGTGTGACTGTTACTGTACCTGTAGTGTGACTCTTACTGTACCTGTAGTGTGACTGGTACTGCACCTGTAGTGTGACTGTTACTGTACCTGTAGTGTGACTGTTACTACACCTGTAGTGTGACTGTTACTGTACCTGTCGTTTGACTGTTACTGTACCTGTAGTGTGACTGTTACTGTACCTGTAGTGTGAGTGTTACTGTACGTGTGGTGTGACTGTTACTGTACATGTAGTATGACTGTTACTACACCTGTAGTGTGACTGTTACTGTACCTGTCGTTTGACTGTTACTCTACCTGTAGTGTGACTGTTACTGTACCTGTAGTGTGATTGTTACTGCACCTGTAGTGTGACTGTTATTGGACCTATAGTGTAACTTATCATAATGTTACTGTTCTGTTACAGTACCTGTAGTGTGTCTGTCATTGTACCTGAAGTGTGACTGTTACTGTACCCGTAGTGTGACTGTTACTGTACCTGTAGTGTGGCTGTTACTGCACCTGTAGTGTGACTATTACTGTACCTGTAGTGTGACTGTCATTGTACCTGTAGTGTGACTGTTACTGTACCTGTATTGTGACTGTCATTGTACCTGTAGTGTGAATGTTACTCCACCTGTAGTGTGACTGTCACTATACCTGTAGTGTGACTGTTACTGCACCTGTAGTGCGACTGTTACTGTACCTGTAGTGTGACTGTTATTGTGATGTTACTGTTGTGAAACTGCACCTGTAGTGTGACTGTTACTGTACCTGTAGTGTGACTGTTACTGTACTTGTAGTGTTACTGTTACTGTACCTGTAGTGTAACTTTAACTGCACCTGTAGTGTGACTGTTACTGTACCTGTAGTGTGACTGTTACTGTACCTGCAGTGTGACTGTTATTATAATGTTTACTGTTGTGTTGCTGTATCTGTAGTGTGACTGTTATTGTAACTGTAGTGTGACTGTCATTGTACCTGTAGTGTGACTGTCACTATACCTGTAGTGTGACTGTTACTATAACTATAGTGTGACTGTTACTGTACCTGTAGTGTGGCTGTTACTGCACCTGTAGTGTAACTTATCATAATGTTACTGTTCTGTTACTGTACCTGTAGTGTGACTGTCATTGTACCTGTAGTGTGACTGTTACTGTACCTGTAGTGTGACTGTTACTGTACCTGTAGTGTGGCTGTTACTGCACCTGTAGTGTGACTATTACTGTACCTGTAGTGTGACTGTCATTGTACCTGTAGTGTGACTGTTACTGTACCTGTAGTGTGACTGTCATTGTACCTGTATTGTTACTGTTACTGCACCTGTAGTGTGACTGTCACTATGCCTGTAGTGTGACTGTCACTGCACCTGTAGTGCGACTGTTACTGTACCTTTAGTGTGACTGTTATTGTGATGTTACTGTTGTGTCACTGTACCTGTAGTGTGACTGTTACTGTACCTGTAGTGTGACTGTTATTGTACGTGTAATGTGACTGTTACTGCACCTGTACTGTGACTGTACCTGTAGTGTGACTGTTACTGTACCTGTAGTGTGACTGATACTGTACCTGTAGTGTGACTGTTACTGTACTTGTAGTGTGACAGTTACTGTACCTGTAGTGTAACTTTATCTGCACCTGTAGTGTGACTGTTACTGTACCTGTAGTGTGACTGTTATTATTATGTTACTGTTGTGTTACTGTACCTGCAGTGTGACTGTTATTGTAACTGTAGTGTGACTGTCATTGTACCTGTAGTGTGACTGTTACTACACCTGTAGTGTAACTATTACTGCACCTGTAGTGTGACTTATTATAATGTTACTCTTGTGTTACTGTACCTGTAGTGTGACTGTCATTGTACTGTAGTGTGACTGTTACTCTACCTGTAGTGTGATCGTTGCTGTACCTGTAGTGTGACTGTTACTGTACCTATAGTGTGACTTACTCTACCTGTAGTGTGACTGTTACTGCACCTGTAGTGTGACTTATTATAATATTACTCTTGTGTTACTCTACCTGTAGTGTGACTGTCATTGAACCTGCAGTGTGACTGTTACTGTACCTGTATTGTGACTGTCACTGTACCTGTAGTGTGACTGTTACTGCACCTGTAGTGTGACTGTCATTGTACCTGCAGTGTGAATGTTACTATACCTGTAGTGTGACTGTTACTATACCTGTAGTGTGACTGTTACTGTACCTGTAGTGTGACTGTTACTACACCTGTAGTGTAACTATTACTGCACCTGTAGTGTGACTTATTATAATGTTACTCTTGTGTTACTGTACCTGTAGTGTGACTGTCATTGTACTGTAGTGTGACTGTTACTCTACCTGTAGTGTGATCGTTGCTGTACCTGTAGTGTGACTGTTACTGTACCTATAGTGTGACTTACTCTACCTGTAGTGTGACTGTTACTGCACCTGTAGTGTGACTTATTATAATATTACTCTTGTGTTACTCTACCTGTAGTGTGACTGTCATTGAACCTGCAGTGTGACTGTTACTGTACCTGTATTGTGACTGTCACTGTACCTGTAGTGTGACTGTTACTGCACCTGTAGTGTGACTGTTGCTGTACCTGTAGTGTGACTATTACTGTTCCTGTAGTGTGACTGTTACTGTACCTGTAGTGTGACTGTTACTGAACCTGTAGTGTGACTGTTAGTGTACGTGTAGTGTGACTGTTACTGTACATGTAGTGTGACTGTCATTGTACCTGCAGTGTGAATGTTACTGTACCTGTAGTGTGACTCTTACTGTACCTGTAGTGTGACTGATACTGCACCTGTAGTGTGACTGTTACTGTACCTGTAGTGTGACTTTCTGTACCTATAGTGTCACTGTTACTGCACATGTAGTGTGACTTATTATAGTGTTACTCTTGTGTTACTGTACCTGTAGTGTGACTGTCATTGTACCTGCAGTGTGACTGTTACAGTACCTGTAATGTGACTCTTACTGTACCTGTAGTGTGACTGGTACTGCACCTGTAGTGTGACTGTTACTGTACCTGTAGTGTGACAGTTACTGTACCTGTAGTGTGACTGTTTCTGCACCTGTAGTGTGACTGTTACTGTACCTGTAGTGTAACTATTACTGTACCTGTAGTGTGACTGTTACTGTACCTGTAGTATGAATGTTACTGTACCTGTAGTGTGACTGTTACTATACGTGTGGTGTGACTGTTACTGTACATGTAGTGTGACTGTCACTACACCTGTAGTGTGACTGTTACTGTACCTGTCGTTTGACTGTTACTGTACCTGTAGTGTGACTGTTACTGTACTTGTAGTGTGACAGTTACTGTACCTGTAGTGTAACTTTATCTGCATCTGTAGTGTGACTGTTACTGTACCTGTAGTGTGACTGTTACTGCACCTGTAGTGCGACTGTTACTGTACCTGTAGTGTGACTGTTATTGTGATGTTACTGTTGTGAAACTGTACCTGTAGTGTGACTGTTACTGTACCTGTAGTGTGACTGTTATTGTACGTGTAATGTGACTATTACTGCACCTGTACTGTGACTGTTACTGTACCTGTAGTGCGACTGTTACTGTACCTGTAGTGTGACTGTTATTGTGATGTTACTGTTGTGAAACTGTACCTGTAGTGTGACTGTTACTGTACCTGTAGTGTGACTGTTATTGTACGTGTAATGTGACTATTACTGCACCTGTACTGTGACTGTTACTGTACTTGTAGTGTGACTGTTACTGTACCTGTAGTGTGACTGATACTGTACCTGTAGTGTGACTGTTACTGTACCTGTAGTGTGACTGTTATTGTACGTGTAATGTGACTATTACTGCACCTGTACTGTGACTGTTACTGTACCTGTAGTGTGACTGTTACTGTACCTGTAGTGTGACTGTTACTGTACCCGTAGTGTGACTGTTACTGTATCTGCAGTGTGACTGTTATTATAATGTTACTGTTGCGTTGCTGTACCTGTAGTGTTGCTGTACCTGTAGTGTGACTCTTATTGTAACTGTAGTGTGACTGTCATTGTACCTGTAGTGTGACTGTCACTATACCTGTAGTGTGACTGTTACTATAACTATAGTGTGACTGTTACTGTACCTGTAGTGTGGCTGTTACTGCACCTGTAGTGTAACTTATCATAATGTTACTGTTCTGTTACTGTACCTGTAGTGTGACTGTCATTGTACCTGTAGTGTGACTGTTACTGTACCTGTAGTGTGACTGTTACTGTACCTGTAGTGTGGCGGTTACTGCACCTGTAGTGTGACTATTACTGTACCTGTAGTGTGACTGTCATTGTACCTGTAGTGTGACTGTTACTGTACCTGTAGTGTGACTGTCATTGTACCTGTATTGTTACTGTTACTGCACCTGTAGTGTGACTGTCACTATGCCTGTAGTGTGACTGTCACTGCACCTGTAGTGCGACTGTTACTGTACCTTTAGTGTGACTGTTATTGTGATGTTGCTGTTGTGTCACTGTACCTGTAGTGTGACTGTTACTGTACCTGTAGTGTGACTGCTATTTTACGTGTAATGTGACTGTTACTGCACCTGTACTGTGGCTGTACCTGTAGTGTGACTGTTACTGTACCTGTAGTGTGACTGATACTGTACCTGTAGTGTGACTGTTACTGTACTTGTAGTGTGACAGTTACTGTACCTGTAGTGTAACTTTATCTGCACCTGTAGTGTGACTGTTACTGTACCTGTAGTGTGACTGTTATTATTATGTTACTGTTGTGTTACTGTACCTGCAGTGTGACTGTTATTGTAACTGTAGTGTGACTGTCATTGTACCTGTAGTGTGACTGTCACTATACCTGTAGTGTGACTGTTACTATACCTGTAGTGTGACTGTTACTGTACCTGTAGTGTGACTGTTACTGCACCTGTAGTGTAACTATTACTGCACCTGTAGTGTGACTTATTATAATGTTACTCTTGTGTTACTGTACCTGTAGTGTGACTGTCATTGTACTGTAGTGTGACTGTTACTCTACCTGTAGTGTGATCGTTGCTGTACCTGTAGTGTGACTGTTACTGTACCTATAGTGTGACTTACTCTACCTGTAGTGTGACTGTTACTGCACCTGTAGTGTGACTTATTATAATATTACTCTTGTGTTACTCTACCTGTAGTGTGACTGTCATTGAACCTGCAGTGTGACTGTTACTGTACCTGTATTGTGACTGTCACTGTACCTGTAGTGTGACTGTTACTGCACCTGTAGTGTGACTGTTGCTGTACCTGTAGTGTGACTATTACTGTACCTGTAGTGTGACTGTTACTGTACCTGTAGTGTGACTGTTACTGATCCTGTAGTGTGACTGTTACTGTACGTGTAGTGTGACTGTTACTGTACATGTAGTGTGACTGTCATTGTACCTGCAGTGTGAATGTTACTGTACCTGTAGTGTGACTCTTACTGTACCTGTAGTGTGACTGATACTGCACCTGTAGTGTGACTGTTACTGTACCTGTAGTGTGACTTTCTGTACCTATAGTGTCACTGTTACTGCACATGTAGTGTGACTTATTATAATGTTACTCTTGTGTTACTGTACCTGTAGTGTGACTGTCATTGTACCTGCAGTGTGACTGTTACAGTACCTGTAATGTGACTCTTACTGTACTTGTAGTGTGACTGGTACTGCACCTGTAGTGTGACTGTTACTGTACCTGTAGTGTGACAGTTACTGTACCTGTAGTGTGACTGTTTCTGCACCTGTAGTGTGACTGTTACTGTACCTGTAGTGTAACTATTACTGTACCTGTAGTGTGACTGTTACTGTACCTGTAGTATGAATGTTACTGTACCTGTAGTGTGACTGTTACTGTACGTGTGATGTGACTGTTACTGTACATGTAGTGTGACTGTCACTACACCTGTAGTGTGACTGTTACTGTACCTGTCGTTTGACTGTTACTGTACCTGTAGTGTGACTCTTACTGTACCTGAAGTGTGATTGTTACTGCACCCAGAGTGCAACTTATCATAATGTTACTCTTCTGTTACTGTACCTGAAGTGTAACCGTCATTGTACCTGTAGTGTGACTGTTACTGTACCTGTAGTGTGACTGTTGCTGTACCTGTAGTGTGGCTGTTACTGCACCTATAGTGTGACTATTACTGTACCTGTAGTGTGACTGTCATTGTACCTGTAGTGTGACTGTTACTGCACCTGTAGTGTGACTGTCACTATACCTGTAGTGTGACTGTTACTGAACCTGTTGTGCGACGGTTACTGTACCTGTAGTGTGACTGTTATTGTGATGTTACTGTTGTGTCACTGTACCTGTAGTGTGACTGTTTCTGCACCTGTAGTGTGACTGTAACTGTACCTGTAGTCTGACTGTTACTGTAACTGTAGTGTGACTGTTACTGTACCTGTAGTGTGAGTGTTACTGTACGTGTGGTGTGACTGTTACTGTACATGTAGTGTGACTGTTACTGTACCTAGCGTGTGACTGTTACTGTACCTGTAGTGTGACTGTTACTGTACCTGTAGTGTGACTGTTACTGTACCTGAAGTGTGATTGTTACTGCACCTGTAGTGTGACTGTTACTGCACCTGTAGTGTAACTTATCATAATGTTACTGTTCTGTTACTGTACCTGTAGTGTGACTGTCATTGTACCTGTAGTGTGACTGTTACTGTACCCATAGTGTGACTGTTACTGTACCTGTAGTGTGGCTGTTACTGCACCTGTAGTGTGACTATTACTGTGCCTGTAGTGTGACTGTCATTGTACCTGTAGTGTGACTGTTACTGTACCTGTATTGTGACTGTCATTGTACCTGTAGTGTGACTGTTGCTCCGCCTGTAGTGTGACTGTCACTATACCTCTAGTGTGACTGTTACTGCACCTGTAGTGCGACTGTTACTGTACCTGTAGTGTGACTGTTATTGTGATGTTACTGTTGTGAAACTGTACCTGTAATATGACTGTTACTGTACCTGTAGTGTGACTGTTATTGTACGTGTAATGTGACTATTACTGCACCTGTACTGTGAATGTTACTGTACCTGTAGTGTGACTGTTACTGTACCTGTAGTGTGACTGATACTGTACCTGTAGTGTGACTGTTACTGTACTTGTAGTGTGACAGTTACTGTACCTGTAGTGTAACTTTATCTGCACCTGTAGTGTGACTGTTACTGTACCTGTAGTGTGACTGTTACTGCACCTGTAGTGCGACTGTTACTGTACCTGTAGTGTGACTGTTATTGTGATGTTACTGTTGTGAAACTGTACCTGTAGTGTGACTTTTACTGTACCTGTAGTGTGACTGTTATTGTACGTGTAATGTGACTATTACTGCACCTGTACTGTGACTGTTACTGTACCTGTAGTGTAACTGTTACTGTACCTGTAGTGTGACTGATACTGTACCTGTAGTGTGACTGTTACTGTACTTGTAGTGTTACTGTTACTGTACCTGTAGTGTAACTTTAACTGTACCTGTAGTGTGGCTGTTACTGCACCTGTAGTGTGACTATTACTGTACCTGTAGTGTGACTGTCATTGTACCTGTAGTGTGACTGTCATTGTACCTGTAGTGTTACTGTTACTGCACCTGTAGTGTGACTGTCACTATGCCTGTAGTGTGACTGTTACTGCACCTGTAGTGCGACTGTTGCTGTACCTGTAGTGTGACTGTTATTGTGATGTTACTGTTGTGTCACTGTACCTTTAGTGTGACTGTTACTGTACCTGTAGTGTGACTGTTATTGTACGTGTAATGTGACTGTTACTACACCTGTACTGTGACTGTACCTGTAGTGTGACTGTTACTGTACCTGTAGTGTGACTGATACTGTACCTGTAGTGTGACTGTTACTGTACTTGTAGTGTGACAGTTACTGTACCTGTAGTGTAACTTTATCTGCACCTGTAGTGTGACTGTTACTGTACCTGTAGTGTGACTGTTAATATTATGTTACTGTTGTGTTACTGTACCTGCAGTGTGACTGTTATTGTAACTGTAGTGTGACTGTCATTGTACCTGTAGTGTGACTGTCACTATACCTGTAGTGTGACTGTTACTATAACTGTAGTGTGACTGTTACTGTACCTGTAGTGTGACTGTTACTGCACCTGTAGTGTAACTATTACTGCACCTGTAGTGTGACTGTTACTCTACCTGTAGTGTGATCGTTACTGTACCTGTAGTGTGACTGTTACTGTACCTGTAGTGTGACTTACTGTACCTGTAGTGTGACTGTTACTGTACCTGTAGTGTGACTGTTACTGCACCTGTAGTGTAACAATTACTGCACCTGTAGTGTGACTGTTACTCTACCTGTAGTGTGATCGTTACTGTACCTGTAGTGTGACTGTTACTGTACCTGTAGTGTGACTTACTGTACCTGTAGTGTGACTGTTACTGCACCTGTAGTGTGACTTATTATAATATTACTCTTGAGTTACTCTACCTGTAGTGTGACTGTCATTGTACCTGCAGTGTGACTGTTACTGTACCTGTAGTGTGACTGTTACTGTACCTGTAGTGTGACTGTTACTGTACCTGTAGTGTGACTGTTACTGTACCTGTAGTGTGATTATTACTGTACCTGTAGTGTGACTGTTACTGTACCTGTAGTGTGACTGTTACTGTACGTGTAGTGTGACTGTTACTGTACATGTAGTGTGACTGTCATTGTACCTGCAGTGTGACTGTTACTGTACCTGTAGTGTGACTGTTACTGCACCTGTAGTGTGACTGTTACTGTACCTGTAGTGTGACTTTCTGTACCTATAGTGTCACTGTTACTGCACATGTAGTGTGACTTATTATAATGTTACTCTTGTGTTACTGTACCTGTAGTGTGACTGTCATTGTACCTGCAGTGTGACTGTTACTGTACCTGTAGTGTGACTGGTACTGCACCTGTATTGTGACTGTTACTGTACCTGTAGTGTGACAGTTACTGTACCTGTAGTGTGACTGTTTCTGCACCTGTAGTGTGACTGTTACTGTACCTGTAGTGTGACTATTACTGTACCTGTAGTGTGACTGTTACTGTAACTGTAGTGTGAATGTTACTGTACCTGTAGTGTGACTGTTACTGCACCTGTAGTGCGACTGTTACTGTACCTGTAGTGTGACTGTTATTGTGATGTTACTGTTGTGAAACTGTACCTGTAGTGTGACTGTTACTGTACCTGTAGTGTGACTGTTATTGTACGTGTAATGTGACTATTACTGCACCTGTACTGTGACTGTTACTGTACCTGTAGTGTGACTGTTACTGTACCTGTAGTGTGACTGATACTGTACCTGTAGTGTGACTGTTACTGGACTTGTAGTGTTACTGTTACTGTACCTGTAGTGTAACTTTAACTGCACCTGTAGTGTGACTGTTACTGTACCTGTAGTGTGACTGTTACTGTACCTGCAGTGTGACTGTTATTATAATGTTACTGTTGTGTTGCTGTACCTGTAGTGTGACTGTTATTGTAACTGTAGTGTGACTGTCATTGTACCTGTAGTGTGACTGTCACTATACCTGTAGTGTGACTGTTACTATAACTATAGTGTGACTGTTACTGTACCTGTAGTGTGGCTGTTACTGCACCTGTAGTGTAACTTATCATAATGTTACTGTTCTGTTACTGTACCTGTAGTGTGACTGTCATTGTACCTGTAGTGTGACTGTTACTGTACCTGTAGTGTGACTGTTACTGTACCTGTAGTGTGGCGGTTACTGCACCTGTAGTGTGACTATTACTGTACCTGTAGTGTGACTGTCATTGTACCTGTAGTGTGACTGTTACTGTACCTGTAGTGTGACTGTCATTGTACCTGTAGTGTTACTGTTACTGCACCTGTAGTGTGACTGTCACTATGCCTGTAGTGTGACTGTTACTGCACCTGTAGTGCGACTGTTACTGTACCTTTAGTGTGACTGTTATTGTGATGTTACTGTTGTGTCACTGTACCTGTAGTGTGACTGTTACTGTACCTGTAGTGTGACTGCTATTTAAGTGTAATGTGACTGTTACTGCACCTGTACTGTGGCTGTACCTGTAGTGTGACTGTTACTGTACCTGTAGTGTGACTGATACTGTACCTGTAGTGTGACTGTTACTGTACTTGTAGTGTGACAGTTACTGTACCTGTAGTGTAACTTATCTGCACCTGTAGTGTGACTGTTACTGTACCTGTAGTGTGACTGTTATTATTATGTTACTGTTGTGTTACTGTACCTGTAGTGTGACTGTTATTGTAACTGTAGTGTGACTGTCATTGTACCTGTAGTGTGACTGGCACTATACCTGTAGTGTGACTGTTACTATACCTGTAGTGTGACTGTTACTGTACCTGTAGTGTGACTGTTACTGCACCTGTAGTGTAACTATTACTGCACCTGTAGTGTGACTTATTATAATGTTACTTTTGTGTTACAGTACCTGTAGTGTGACTGTCATTGTACTGTAGTGTGACTGTTACTGTACCTGTAGTGTGATCGTTACTGTACCTGTAGTGTGACTGTTACTGTACCTATAGTGTGACTTACTCTACCTGTAGTGTGACTGTTACTGCACCTGTAGTGTGACTTATTATAATATTACTCTTGTGTTACTCTACCTGTAGTGTGACTGTCATTGAACCTGCAGTGTGACTGTTACTGTACCTGTATTGTGACTGTCACTGTACCTGTAGTGTGACTGTTACTGCACCTGTAGTGTGACTGTTACTGTACCTGTAGTGTGACTGTTACTGTACCTGTAGTGTGACTGTTACTGTACGTGTAGTGTGACTGTTACTGTACATGTAGTGTGACTGTCATTGTACCTGCAGTGTGACTGTTACTGTACCTGTAGTGTGACTCTTACTGTACCTGTAGTGTGACTGATACTGCACCTGTAGTGTGACTGTTACTGTACCTGTATTGTGACTTTCTGTACCTATAGTGTCACTGTTACTGCACATGTAGTGTGACTTATTATAATGTTACTCTTGTGTTACTGCACCTGTAGTGTGACTGTCATTGTACCTGCAGTGTGACTGTTACAGTACCTGTAATGTGACTCTTACTGTACCTGTAGTGTGACTGGTACTGCACCTGTAGTGTGACTGTTACTGTACCTGTAGTGTGACAGTTACTGTACCTGCAGTGTGACTGTTTCTGCACCTGTAGTGTGACTGTTACTGTACCTGTAGTGTAACTATTACTGTACCTGTAGTGTGACTGTTACTGTACCTGTAGTATGAATGTTTCTGTACCTGTAGTGTGAGTGTTACTGTACGTGTGGTGTGACTGTTACTGTGCATGTAGTGTGACTGTTACTACACCTGTAGTGTGACTGTTACTGTACCTGTCGTTTGACTGTTACTGTACCTGTAGTGTGACTCTTACTGTACCTGAAGTGTGATTGTTACTGCACCTATAGTGTAACTTATCATAATGTTACTCTTCTGTTACTGTACCTGAAGTGTGACTGTCATTGTACCTGTAGTGTGACTGTTACTGTACCTGTAGTGTGACTGTTACTGTACCTGTAGTGTGGCTGTTACTGCACCTATAGTGTGACTATTACTGTACCTGTAGTGTGACTGTCATTGTACCTGTAGTGTGACTGTCACTATACCTGTAGTGTGACTGTTACTATAACTGTAGTGTGACTGTTACTGTACCTGTAGTGTGACTGTTACTGTACCTGTAGTGTTGCTGTTACTGCACCTGTAGTGTGACTATTACTGTACCTGTAGTGTGACTGTCATTGTACCTGTAGTGTGACTGTTACTGTACCTGTAGTGTGACTGTCATTGTACCTGTAGTGTGACTGTTACTGCACCTGTAGTGTGACTGTCACTATACCTGTAGTGTGACTGTTACTGAACCTGTAGTGCGACGGTTACTGTACCTGTAGTGTGACTGTTATTGTGATGTTACTGTTGTGTCACTGTACCTGTAGTGTGACTGTTACTGCACCTGTAGTGTGACTGTTACTGTACCTGTAGTGTGACTGTTACTGTAACTGTAGTGTGACTGTTACTGTACCTGTAGTGTGAGTGTTACTGTACGTGTGGTGTGACTGTTACTGTACATGTAGTGTGACTGTTACTGTACCTGTCGTGTGACTGTTACTGTACCTGTAGTGTGACTGTTACTGTACCTGTAGTGTGACTGTTACTGTACCTGAGATGTGATTGTTACTGCACCTGTAGTGTGACTGTTACTGGACCTGTAGTGTAACTTATCATAATGTACTGTTCTGTTACTGTACCTGTAGTGTGACTGTCATTGTACCTGTAGTGTGACTGTTACTGTACCTGTAGTGTGACTGTCATTGTACCTGTAGTGTGACTGTTACTGCACCTGTAGTGTGACTGTCACTATACCTGTAGTGTGACTGTTACTGCACCTGTAGTGCGACTGTTACTGTACCTGTAGTGTGACTGTTATTGTGATGTTACTGTTGTGTCACTGTACCTGTAGTGTGACTGTTACTGTACCTGTAGTGTGACTGTTATTGTATGTGTAATGTGACTGTTACTGCACCTGTACTGTGACTGTTACTGTACCTGTAGTGTGACTGTTACTGTACCTGTAGTGTGACTGATACTGTACCTGTAGTGTGACTGTTACTGTACTTGTAGTGTGACTGTTACTGTACCTGTAGTGTAACTTTAACTGCACCTGTAGTGTGACTGTTACTGTACCTGTAGTGTGACTGTTACTGTACCTGTAGTGTGACTGTCACTGTACCTGTAGTGTGACTGTTACTGTATGTTACTGTTGTGCTGTATCTGTAGTGTGACTGTTAATGTAACTGTAGTGTGACTGTCATTGTACCTGTAGTGTGACTGTTATACTGTATGTGACTTTACTGACCTGTAGTGTGACTGTTACTGTACCTGTAGTGTGACTGTTACTGTACCTGTAGTGTGACTGTTACTGCACCTGTAGTGTGACTGTCATGTACTGTAGTGTGACTGTTACTGTACCTGTAGTGTGACTGTCACTGTACCTGTAGTGTGACTGTTACTGTACCTGTAGTGTGACTGTTACTGTACCTGTAGTGTGACTGTTACTGTACCTGTAGTGTGACTGTTACTGTACCTGTAGTGTGACTGTCATTGTACCTGTAGTGTTACTGTTACTGCACCTGTAGTGTGACTGTCACTATACCTGTAGTGTGACTGTTACTGCACCTGTAGTGCGACTGTTACTGTACCTGTAGTGTGACTGTTATTGTGATGTTACTGTTGTGTCACTGTACCTGTAGTGTGACTGTTACTGCACCTGTAGTGTGACTGTTATTGTACGTGTAATGTGACTGTTACTGCACCTGTACTGTGACTGTACCTGTAGTGTGGCTGTTACTGTACCTGTAGTGTGACTGATACTGTACCTGTAGTGTGACTGTTACTGTACTTGTAGTGTGACAGTTACTGTACCTGTAGTGTAACTTTATCTGCACCTGTAGTGTGACTGTTACTGTACCTGTAGTGTGACTGTTACTGTACCTGTAGTGTAACTGTGACTGTACCTGTAGTGTGACTGATACTGTACCTGTAGTGTGACTGTTACTGTACCTGTAGTGTGACTGTTACTGTACCTGTAGTGTGACTGTTACTGTACCTGTAGTGTGACTGTTACTGTACCTGTAGTGTGACTGTTACTGCACCTGTAGTGTGACTGTTACTGTACCTGTAGTGTGACTGTTACTGTACCTGTAGTGTGACTGTTACTGTACCTGTAGTGTGACTGTTACTGTACCTGTAGTGTGACTGTACTGTACCTGTAGTGTGACTGTTACTGCACCTGTAGTGTGACTGTATGACTTAGTGTGACTGTTACTGTACCTGTAGTGTGACTGTCATTGTACCTGTAGTGTGACTGTTACTGTACCTGTAGTGTGACTGTTACTGTACCTGTAGTGTGACTGTTACTGCACCTGTAGTGTGACTGTTACTGTACCTGTAGTGTGACTGTTACTGTACCTGTAGTGTGACTGTTACTGTACCTGTAGTGTGACTGTTACTGTACCTGTAGTGTGACTGTTACTGTACCTGTAGTGTGACTGTCATTGTACCTGTAGTGTGACTGTTACTGTACCTGTAGTGTGACTGTTACTGTACCTGTAGTGTGACTGTTACTGTACCTGTAGTGTGACTGTTACTGTACCTGTAGTGTGACTGTTACTGTACTAGTAGTGTGACTGTATTATATGTTCTGTTACTGTACCTGTAGTGTGACTGTCATTGTACCTGTAGTGTGACTGTTACTGTACCTGTAGTGTGACTGTTACTGCACATTGTAGTGTGACTGTTACTGTACCTGTAGTGTGACTGTTACTGTACCTGTAGTGTGACTGTTACTGCACCTGTAGTGTGACTGTTACTGTACCTGTAGTGTGACTGTTACTGTACCTGTAGTGTGACTAATCATAATGTTACTTTTGTGTTACTGTACCTGTAGTGTGACTGTCATTGTACCTGCAGTGTGACTGTCATTGTACCTGTAGTGTGACTGTTACTGTACCTGTAGTGTGACTGTACTGCACTGTAGTGTGACTTTATGTACTGTGACTGTACCTGTAGTGTGACTGTTACTGTACCTGTAGTGTGACTGTCACTGTACCTGTAGTGTGACTGTTACTGTACCTGTAGTGTGACTGTTACTGTACCTGTAGTGTGACTGTTACTGTACCTGTAGTGTGACTGTTACTGTACCTGTAGTGTGACTGTTACTGTACCTGTAGTGTGACTGTTACTGTACCTGTAGTGTGACTGTTACTGTACCTGTAGTGTGACTGTTACTGTACCTGTAGTGTGACTGTTACTGTACCTGTAGTGTGACTGTACCTGTAGTGTGACTGTTACTGTACCTGTAGTGTGACTGTTACTGTACCTGTAGTGTGACTGTTACTGCACCTGTAGTGTGACTGTTACTGTACTGTATGTGTTACTGTACCTGTAGTGTGACTATACTGTACCTGTAGTGTGACTGTTACTGTACCTGTAGTGTGACTGTTACTGTACCTGTAGTGTGACTGTTACTGTACCTGTAGTGTGACTGTTACTGTACCTGTAGTGTGACTGTTACTGCACCTGTAGTGTGACTGTTACTGTACCTGTAGTGTGACTGTTACTGTACCTGTAGTGTGACTGTTACTGTACCTGTAGTGTGACTGTTACTGTACCTGTAGTGTGACTGTTACTGTACCTGTAGTGTGACTGTTACTGTACCTGTAGTGTGACTGTTACTGTACCTGTAGTGTGACTGTTACTGTACCTGTAGTGTGACTGTTACTGTACCTGTAGTGTGACTGTTACTGTACCTGTAGTGTGACTGTTACTGTACCTGTAGTGTGACTGTTACTGTACCTGTAGTGTGACTGTTACTGTACCTGTAGTGTGACTGTTACTGTACCTGTAGTGTGACTGTTACTGCACCTGTAGTGTGACTGTTACTGTACCTGTAGTGTGACTGTTACTGTACCTGTAGTGTGACTGTTACTGTACCTGTAGTGTGACTGTTACTGTACCTGTAGTGTGACTGTTACTGTACCTGTAGTGTGACTGTTACTGCACCTGTAGTGTGACTGTTACTGCACCTGTAGTGTGACTGTATATGTAATGTTACTGTTGTGTTACTGTACCTGTAGTGTGACTGTTACTGTACCTGTAGTGTGACTGTTACTGTACCTGTAGTGTGACTGTTACTGTACCTGTAGTGTGACTGTTACTGTACCTGTAGTGTGACTGTTACTAATGTTACTCTTGTGTTACTGTACCTGTAGTGTGACTGTATTGTACCTGTAGTGTGACTGTTACTGTACCTGTAGTGTGACTGTTACTGTACCTGTAGTGTGACTGTTACTGTACCTGTAGTGTGACTGTTACTGTACCTGTAGTGTGACTGTTACTGCACCTGTAGTGTGACTTTACTGTACCTGTAGTGTGACTGTTACTGTACCTGTAGTGTGACTGTTACTGTACCTGTAGTGTGACTGTTACTGTACCTGTAGTGTGACTGTTACTGCACCTGTAGTGTGACTTATTATATTGTTACTGTTGTATATACTGTACCTGTAGTGTGACTGTTACTGTACCTGTAGTGTGACTGTTACTGTACCTGTAGTGTGACTGTTACTGTACCTGTAGTGTGACTGTTACTGTACCTGTAGTGTGACTGTTACTGTACCTGTAGTGTGACTGTTACTGTACGTGTAGTGTGACTGTTACTGTACATGTAGTGTGACTGTCATTGTACCTGCAGTGTGACTGTTACTGTACCTGTAGTGTGACTGTTACTGAACCTGTAGTGTGACTGTTACTGTACCTGTAGTGTGACTTTCTGTACCTATAGTGTCACTGTTACTGCACATGTAGTGTGACTTATTATAATGTTACTCTTGTGTTACTGTACCTGTAGTGTGACTGTCATTGTACCTGCAGTGTGACTGTTACTGTACCTGTAGTGTGACTGGTACTGCACCTATATTGTGACTGTTACTGTACCTGTAGTGTGACAGTTACTGTACCTGTAGTGTGACTGTTTCTGCACCTGTAGTGTGACTGTTACTGTACCTGTAGTGTGACTATTACTGTACCTGTAGTGTGACTGTTACTGTAACTGTAGTGTGAATGTTACTCTACCTGTAGTGTGACTGTTACTGTACGTGTGGTGTGACTGTTACTGTGCATGTAGTGTGACTGTTACTACACCTGTAGTGTGACTGTTACTGTACCTGTCGTTTGACTGTTACTGTACCTGTAGTGTGACTGTTACTGTACCTGAAGTGTGATTGTTACTGCACCTGTAGTGTAACTTATCATAATGGTACTGTTCTGTTACTGTACCTGAAGTGTGACTGTCATTGTACCTGTAGTGTGACTGTTACTGTACCTGTAGTGTGACTGTTACTGTACCTGTAGTGTGGCTGTTACTGCACCTATAGTGTGACTATTACTGTACCTGTAGTGTGACTGTCATTGTACCTGTAGTGTGACTGTCACTATACCTGTAGTGTGACTGTTACTATAACTGTAGTGTGACTGTTACTGTACCTGTAGTGTGACTGTTACTGTACCTGTCGTGTGGCTGTTACTGCACCTGTAGTGTGACTATTACTGTACCTGTAGTGTGACTGTCATTGTACCTGTAGTATGACTGTTACTGTACCTGTAGTGTGACTGTCATTGTACCTGTGGTGTGACTGTTACTGCACCTGTAGTGTGACTGTCACTATACCTGTAGTGTGACTGTTACTGCACCTGTAGTGCGATGGTTACTGTACCTGTAGTGTGACTGTTATTGTGATGTTACTGTTGTGTCACTGTCCCTGTAGTGTGACTGTTACTGTACCTGTAGTGTGACTGTTATTGTACATGTAATGTGACTGTTGCTGCACCTGTACTGGGACTGTCACTGTACCTGAAGTGTCACTGTTACTGTACCTGTAGTGTGACTAACACTGTACCTGTAGTGTGACTGTTACTGTACTTGTAGTGTGACTGTTACTGTACCTTTAGTGTAACTTTAACTGCACCTGTAGTGTGACTGTTACTGTACCTGTAGTGTGACTGTTGCTGTACCTGTAGTGTGACTGTTACTGCACCTGTAGTGTAACTGTTACTGCACCTGTAGTGTGACTGTTACTGTACCTGTAGTGTGACTGTTACTACACCTGCAGTGTGACTCTTCCTGTGCCTGTTGTGTGACTGTTACTGTACCTGTAGTGTGAATGTTATTGTGATGTTACTGTTGTGTCACTGTACCTGTAGTGTGACTGTTACTCTACGTGTAGTGTGACTGTTATTGTAGATGTATTGTGACTGTTACTGCACCTGTACTGTGACTGTTACTGTACCTGTAGTGTGACTGTTGCTGTACGTGACTGTATGACGTAGTGTGACTGATACTGTACCTGTAGTGTGACTGTTACTGTACTTGTAGTGTTACTGTTACTGTACCTGTAGTGTAACTTTAACTGCACCTGTAGTGTGACTGTTACTGCACCTGTAGTGTGACTGTTGCTGTACCTGCAGTGTGAATGTTATTATAATGTTACTGCTGTGTTGCTGTATCTGTAGTGTGACTGTTATTGTAACTGTAGTGTGACTGTCATTGTACCTGTAGTGTGACTGTCACTAAACCTGTAGTGTGACTGTTACTATAACTATAGTGTGACTGTTACTGTACCTGTAGTGTGGCTGTTACTGCACCTGTAGTGTGACTTATCATAATGTTACTGTTCTGTTACTGTACCTGTAGTGTGACTGTCATTGTACCTGTAGTGTGACTGTTGCTGTACCTGTAGTGTGACTGTTACTGTACCTGTAGTGTGACTGTTACTGTACCTGTAGTGTGACTGTTACTGTACCTGTAGTGTGACTGTCACTGTACCTGTAGTGTGACTGTTACTGTACCTGTAGTGTGACTGTCATTGTACCTGTAGTGTGACTGTTACTGTACCTGTACTGTGACTGTCATTGTACCTGTAGTGTGACTGGTACTGTACCTGTAGTGTGACTGTTACTGTACTGTATGTGACTGTTATGTACTGTACTGTTGTGTCACTGTACCTGTAGTGTGACTGTTACTGTACCTGTAGTGTGACAGTTATTGTACGTGTAATGTGACTGTTACTGCACCTGTACTGTGACTGTACCTGTAGTGTGGCTGTTACTGTACCTGTAGTGTGACTGATACTGTACCTGTAGTGTGACTGTTACTGTACTTGTAGTGTGACAGTTACTGTACCTGTAGTGTAACTTCATCTGCACCTGTAGTGTGACTGTTACTGCACCTGTAGTGCGACTGTTACTGTACCTGTAGTGTGACTGTTATTGTGATGTTACTGTTGTGAAACTGTACCTGTAGTGTGACTTTTACTGTACCTGTAGTGTGACTTTTACTGTACCTGTAGTGTGACTGTTACTGCACCTGTAGTGTGACTGTTACTGTACCTGTAGTGTAACTGTTACTGTACCTGTAGTGTGACTGTTACTGTACCTGTAGTGTGACTGTTACTGTACCTGTAGTGTGACTGTACTGTACCTGTAGTGTGACTGTTACTGTACCTGTAGTGTGACTGTTACTGTACCTGTAGTGTGACTGTTACTGTACCTGTAGTGTGACTGTCACTGTACCTGTAGTGTGACTGTTACTGTACCTGTAGTGTGACTGTCATTGTACCTGTAGTGTTGACTGTTACTGTACCTGTAGTGTGACTGTCATTGTACCTGTAGTGTGACTGTTACTGTACCTGTAGTGTGACTGTTACTGTACCTGTAGTGTGACTGTTATTGTGACTGTACTGTAGTGTGACTGTTACTGTACCTGTAGTGTGACTGTTATGTACCTGAAGTGTGACTGTTACTGTACCTGTAGTGTGATTGTACCTGTAGTGTGACTGTTACTGTACCTGTAGTGTGACTGTACTGTACTGTAGTGTGACTGTTACTGTACCTGTAGTGTGACTGTTACTGTACCTGTAGTGTGACTGTTACTGTACCTGTAGTGTGACTGTTACTGTACCTGTAGTGTGACTGTTACTGTACCTGTAGTGTGACTGTTACTGTACCTGTAGTGTGACTGTTACTGTACCTGTAGTGTGACTGTTACTGTACCTGTAGTGTGACTGTTACTGTACCTGTAGTGTGACTGTTATACTGTAGTGTGACTGTACTGTACCTGTAGTGTGACTGTTACTGTACCTATAGTGTGACTGTTACTGTACCTGTAGTGTGACTGTTACTGATACCTGTAGTGTGACTGTTACTGTACCTGTAGTGTGACTGTTACTGTACCTGTAGTGTGACTGTTACTGCACCTGTAGTGTGACTGTTACTGTACCTGTAGTGTGACTGTTACTGTACCTGTAGTGTGACTGTTACTGTACCTGTAGTGTGACTGTTACTGCACCTGTAGTGTGACTTATTACTGTATGTACTCTTGTTACTGTACCTGTAGTGTGACTGTTATGTACCTGTAGTGTGACTGTATTGTACCTGTAGTGTGACTGTTACTGTACCTGTAGTGTGACTGTTACTGTACCTGTAGTGTGACTGTTACTGCACCTGTAGTGTGACTGTTACTGTACCTGTAGTGTGACTTTTACTGTACCTGTAGTGTGACTGTTACTGTACCTGTAGTGTGACTGTTACTGTACGTGTAGTGTGACTGTTACTGTACCTGTAGTGTGACTGTCATTGTACCTGCAGTGTGACTGTTACTGTACCTGTAGTGTGACTGTTACTGCACCTGTAGTGTGACTGTTACTGTACCTGTAGTGTGACTGTTACTGTACCTGTAGTGTGACTGTTACTGCACATGTAGTGTGACTGTTACTGTACCTGTTTTACTGTACCTGTAGTGTGACTGTCACTGTACCTGTAGTGTGACTGTTACTGTACCTGTAGTGTGACTGTTACTGTACCTTAGTGTGACTGTTACTGTACCTGTAGTGTGACTGTTACTGTACCTGTAGTGTGACTGTTACTGTACCTGTAGTGTGACTGTTACTGTACCTGTAGTGTGACTGTTACTGTACCTGTAGTGTGACTGTTACTGTACCTGTAGTGTGACTGTTACTGTACCTGTAGTGTGACTGTTACTGTACTGTAGTGTGACTGTTACTGTACCTGTAGTGTGACTGTTACTGTACCTGTAGTGTGACTGTTACTGTACCTGTCGTGTGACTGTTACTGTACCTGTAGTGTGACTGTTACTGTACCTGTAGTGTGACTGTTATTGTACCTGTAGTGTGACTTACTGTACCTGTAGTGTGACTGTCACTGTACCTATAGTGTGACTGTTACTGTACCTGTAGTGTGACTGTTACTGTACCTGTAGTGTGACTGTTACTGTACCTGTAGTGTGACTGTTACTGCACCTGTAGTGTGACTGTTAGTTTACCTGTACTGTGTGTACTGTACCTGCAGTGTGACTTTTACTTTACCTGTAGTGTGACTGTTACTTTACCTGTAGTGTGACTGTTACTGTACGTGGTGTGTAACTGTTATTGTACCTGTCGTGTGACTATCACTGTACCTGTAGTGTGACTGTTGCTGTACTGTAGTGTACTGTTACTGTACCTGTAGTGTGACTGTTACTGTACCTGTAGTGTGACTGTTCACTGTACCTGTAGTGTGACTGTTACTGTACCTGTAGTGTGACTGTTACTGTACCTGTAGTGTGGACTGTTAGTACTGTATGTGCTGACCTGTAGTGTGACTGTTACTGTACCTGTAGTGTGACTGTTACTGTACCTGTAGTGTGACTTTTACTGTGCCTGTAGTATGACTGTTACTGTACCTGTAGTGTGACTGTTACTGTACCTGTAGTGTGACATACTGTACCTGTAGTGTGACTGTTACTGCACCTGTAGTGTGACTGTTACTGTACTGTAGTGTGACTGTTACTGCACCTGTAGTGTGACTGTTACTGTACCTGTAGTGTGACTGTTACTGTACCTGTAGTGTGACTGTTACTGAACCTGTGTGTGACTGTTACTGTACTTGTAGTGTGACTGTTACTGTACCTGTAGTGTGACTGTTACTGTACCTGTAGTGTGACTGTTACTGTACCTGTAGTGTGACTGTTACTGTAACCTGTAGTGTGACTGTTATGTACTGTAGTGTGACTGTACTGACTGTAGTGTGACTGTTACTGTACTAGTAGTGTGACTGTTACTGTACCTGTAGTGTGACTGTTACTGCACCTGTAGTGTGACTGTTTCTGTACCTGTAGTGTGACTGTTACTGTACCTGTAGTGTGACTGTTATATAATGTTACTGCTGTGTTACTGTACCTGTAGTGTGACTGTTACTGTACCTGTAGTGTGACTGTTACTTACCTGTAGTGTGACTGTTACTTAACCTGTAGTGTGACTGTTACTGTACCTGTAGTGTGACTGTTACTGTACCTGTAGTGTGACTGTTACTGTACCTGTAGTGTGACTGTTACTGTACCTGTAGTGTGACTGTTACTGTACCTGTAGTGTGACTGTCACTGTACCTGTAGTGTGACTGTTGCTGTACCTGTAGTGTGACTGTTACTATACCTGTAGTGTGACTGTTAGCATGTAGTGTACTGTACTACCTGTAGTGTGACTGTTACTGCACCTGTAGTGTGACTGTTATTGTACCTGTAGTGTGACTGTTACTGTACCTGTAGTGTGACTGTTACTGTACTGTAGTTTGACTGTATTGTACTGTACTGTGTGACTGTTACTGTACCTGTAGTGTGACTGTTACTGCACCTGTAGTGTGACTGTTACTGTACCTGTAGTGTGACTGTTATTGTGATGTTACTGTTGTGTCACTGTACCTGTAGTGTGACTGTTACTGCACCTGTACTGTGACTGTTACTGTACCTGTAGTGTGACTGTTACTGCACCTGTAGTGTGACTGTACCTGTAGTGTGGCTGTTACTGTACCTGTAGTGTGACTGATACTGTACCTGTAGTGTGACTGTTACTGTACTTGTAGTGTGACAGTTACTGTACCTGTAGTGTAACTTCATCTGCACCTGTAGTGTGACTGTTACTGTACCTGTAGTGTGACTGTTACTGTACCTGTAGTGTGACTGTTACTGTACCTGTAGTGTGACTGTATTGACTGAGTGTGACTGTTTAACTGTACCTGTAGTGTGACTTTTACTGTACCTGTAGTGTGACTGTTACTTGTACCTGTAAGTGTGACTGTTACTGCACCTGTACTGTGACTGGTTACTGTACCTGTAGTGTAACTGTTACTGTACCTGTAGTGTGACTGTGACTGTCCCTGTAGTGTGACTGTTACTGAGTGACTTGTACGTGTGTACTGTGCTACTGTACCTGTAGTGTAACTTTAACTGTACCTGTAGTGTGGCTGTTACTGCACCTGTAGTGTGACTATTACTGTACCTGTAGTGTGACTGTCATTGTACCTGTAGTGTGACTGTTACTGTACCTGTAGTGTGACTGTCATTGTACCTGTAGTGTTACTGTTACTGCACCTGTAGTGTGACTGTCACTATGCCTGTAGTGTGACTGTTACTGCACTGTGGTAGTGCGACTGTTGCTGTACCTGTAGTGTGACTGTTATTGTGATGTTACTGTTGTGTCACTGTACCTATAGTGTGACTGTTACTGTACCTGTAGTGTGACTGTTATTGTACGTGTAATGTGACTGTTACTACACCTGTACTGTGACTGTACCTGTAGTGTGACTGTTACTGTACCTGTAGTGTGACTGATACTGTACCTGTAGTGTGACTGTTACTGTACTTGTAGTGTGACAGTTACTGTACCTGTAGTGTAACTTTATCTGCACCTGTAGTGTGACTGTTACTGTACCTGTAGTGTGACTGTTACGATTATGTTTCTGTTGTGTTACTGTACCTGCAGTGTGACTGTTATTGTAACTGTAGTGTGACTGTCATTGTACCTGTAGTGTGACTGTCACTATACCTGTAGTGTGACTGTTACTATAACTTAGTGTGACTGTACTGTACATGTAGTGTGACTGTTACTGACACCTGTAGTGTAACTTTACTGCACCTGTAGTGTGAACTTGTTACTTACCTGTAGTGTGATCGTTACTGATACCTGCTTAGTGTGAACTGTTGACTGTACTGATTTACTGTAACCTGTAGTGGTGACGTTACTGCACCTGTAGTGTGACTTAATTACCTGAATATTACCTGATTACTGTATTGTACTGTGACTGTTACTTGTACTGTAGTGTGACTGTTACTGTAACTGTAGTGTGACTGTTAATACGACTGTAGTGTGACTGTACTGCACCGTAATGTGACTGATTACTGTACCGTAGTGTGGCTGATATTACTGTACCTGTAGTGGAATGTACTGTACCTGTAGTGTGACTGTTACTGTACGTGTAGTGTAACTGTTACTGTACCTGTCGTGTGACTATCACTGTACCTGTAGTGTTACTGTTACTGTACCTGTAGTGTGACTGTTATATAACCTGTAGTGGACTTCGTACTTATTGTTGTTACTGCACTGTAGCTATTAGTGTGACTCTGGTATCATGTACCTGTACGTGTAGGCGAGTGGGGGTCATTGTAGCCTGGAGTGTGACTGTCATACTGGTAACCTGTAGTGTGACTGGTACTGGCCACCTGTACTTGTGATGTGCCTGGACCTGAGAGTGTGGCAGTTACTGTACCTGGGGTGTGCACTGGGTCTTCTAGCACCTGGTATGTGGTTACTCGTAACTGCTAAGTCACCCTGTAGTTGTGACTATTACTTGTAGGCTTAGTGTGACTGTTACAATGGGGGGGGGGGTGAATGTTACTCAGCTGTAGTGTGACCTGCTACTGTACGTGTGACTGTTGACAGAACTGTGCATGTATTGTGACTGTTTGACTACACCTGTATTTTGCTGTTCGGTACCGGTCGTTTGACTGATCCTGTACCTGGTAGTGTGACGTTGTAACCCTGTACCTGAAGTGACTGATGTGTTACTGCACCTGTAGTGTAACTGATCCTAATGGTACTGTTCTGTTGCGGACATGAAGTGGACTGGCATCGTACCTGTACGTTGTGACTGTTACTGTAACTGGTTAGGTGGGCTAGCCATCGCTGTTACTGTACTCTCGCTAGTGTGGCTGTTCCTGGCACCTATATCTAGTGACTATTGCTGGGACCTGGGGTTGTGACTAGGCATAAGGACCTGAAGTGACTGACTGTCACTATACTCTGTTAGTTGTGACTGTTACTATACTGTAGTGTGACTGTGTTACGGTACTGTATGGCCTGTTACTTGCACCTGTCGTGTGGACTGCGTTTACTTGAAACAAAACCTGTACTGGGGTGACTCTTAACTGATAGGCCTGAAGTGTGGGGTTGACTGTCATGTGGACTACTGTAGTATGACTGTGACGTAGCTGGTATATGTGACTGGTCAATTGTACCTGTGGTGTGACTGTTGGCGGGGGGGGGGGGGGGGGGGGGGGGTCACCGGTAGTGTGAGCTCTTACTGGTACTGCCCTGTAGTGTCGACTGGTTATCTGTACCTGTTAGTGCAGACTGTTAGTTGTGATGATCTGTTTGTCACTGGTCCCCCTGTAGTGTGAACTGTTACTGTACCTGTAGTGTGACTGTTACTGGTACCTGGTAGTGGTGAACTTTATAGTGCAATGTTACTGTTGTGTTTATTGTACCAGTAGTGTGGACTGTTACTTACCGTGTGTTGTACTGTTACTATACGCTGTAGGTGTGACCTGTTACTGGACTTATAGTGAGAACTGTTTATTGTAATTTTCTGATGTTGTAAGTTGTAAACCCCCCTCTGTAGGGGTGAATGTTACTGTACCTGGTAGTGTGAGAGCTGTTACTGGTGGACCTTGTGCCTTGTAGGTGTGACTTTTATATCGCAAGATGTTACTGGTTGTGTGTTTATTGTAAGCCAGTAGTGGTGGGACTGTTACTAAGTACCTGTAGATGGAACTCGTGTTAACTATATCCTGTGTGTTGGTCTGTTACTTGCTAACTTATAGTGTGAGTCACTGTTATTTGTGTAATTTTCATAAGCTGTGTATGCGGGATATTGTATGCATGTTAGTGTGAACTGTTACTGGTAGCACCCTGTAGTGTGACCTGTCCGTTGTAGGGGGGGGGGGGGGGGGACGTGTAGTCTGGGGGGGGACTGAGGTTTAACAGTTACCTATATTATGTGTGAGTGTCATTATTGTACCTGTGGGGGGTTGGGTGGGACCTGTGTTATGTACTCATGGTAAAGTCCACTGTCATTGTAACCTGTGGGGTGTAACTGTTACGGGTGGGGGACGCTGTATTTCCTGTCATTTAGGGGTAAGCCTGTATGTAACTGGTTACTCGGCCTAAGCAAAGGGCGTGGCCTACCCTGATTGGGTGATCTGTGTTATTGTATACGGTTACTGTGTGTTTTACCGTAGTCCTGTAGTTGTGATGACTGTGTAGCCAGGATTCGTGTAGCTTTAAAACTTACTACGTGCACTGCGAGTGATTATACTGCAATCACATGCACTACTTTCGTTAAACTTTGGGGGGGTAAGCTACTAGCACCTCGACCCTGCAGTGTGACTGGTTAAACTGGGGTACCTGTGAGTGTGGACTTACTTTAGGTACGCCTGTGAACTCTGGGTCGACTCTGTGTTTCTCAACTTGTGTATGTTACTGGGTAACTGTGACTGGTTACTGACGTGCTGTGGACGTCACTTGCAGGGGGAAAAACTAACTTACTATCTGGTTACTAAACTTACTTGACCTAGTTCTACCCTCAGTAAGAAGACGAAACCATCCCTGTAGTTGGGGTGACTTGGGGGGGGGGTGGGGGGAATTAGTCTACGGAATGTTAACGTGACTGTGCGTTACTGTAGTGTATCTCTGTAGTGGTGACTAGTACTTGTCCTTGAAGGTACCCTTGGCAAGTGGTGATGAACTGTTACTACTACTGCGACTACTAACTGGAGCTGCACAAGGGGGGAGAACTACTGGTTTACCTTTACTTACTTACTCTTACTCTTGTGTTACTACTTTGGTTACTGGCACTGCTTATTCTCTGGGGCCGGGGGGGGGGGGAGTGGAATCGCCATATTGGGGGTTTGTGGCTTGTTGACTTGTGGGTGTACCTGTAGGTGGTGTGAACTGTTTTAGGCGCGTGAACGGGACCTTGGGGGGGTAGTGTGACTGTGTACTACTTTAATCTTTAGGTACCTGTGCCTGTGAGGTGTGACTATTTACTGTGCACATTGTTAGTATGTACTTGTTATCTGTTACTTGGGGTGGTGCTATCCTGTGATGTGTGACATGTTTACTGTAACATTACGTAACGCTATAGTTTGACAGGTTACTGGCATGACCTGTAAGTGTGACTGTTTACTTCGGTATGTGATCTCTTGTAGTTGGTGTAACTGTTAGCTTTTACTGGTGTTTGAGTAAACCGTGTAGTGGTGACTGGTTTGCTCGTATTAACGGTATGGCGATATCAGACTTTTGTTCCTGGACTGTGACTGTTAGGAACTGGTGCGCGGCATAAAAAGGACATCTGCGGGGGGGGGGGTATCCCGTAGTGTGCTCTTGTTAGGTGGGTTAAACCCTGGTTACTGTGGACTCTTGACTATAGCATGGAAATGGGTTGACTTGGTTACGATAGAACCGGTTATAGGGTGGAGGGTTGAGTCACTGTGTTAGGTGTAATTTTACATATTGTGGTTTATTCGTACTTCCTCTGTAAGTGTACTTTCTTGGGTTATAAACACTGGTGGTATTACCGGGAGGGGCTGTAGTGTGTGGGACTGGTTACTGGGGGGGGTTTATAACTGGACTTACCTTGGTACTGGTGTAGGTGCAACTTGTTTATTTGGTAGATGTTGACTAGGTTGTTGTTTTACTCTGGTATCCGCCGGGGGTGGAACGGGGGCGGGGCCTGGTAGTGTGACTGTTTCTGGTGTCAACCGCCCAAAGTGTAGCTCGTGACTTTACTACTATAGAAGGCAGACGATGCACGGGGGGGGGGAGGAATTAAACCGAATGAATCAAACTAACCTGATATGTGGTGACTTGGTTCACTTACTCGCAAAACAAAGAAACTAACTGGGGGAACTGCAGAAACGCTTGCTGTGAGGTGTTCTTATTATAAGATGGTTACTCACTGTAGACTTGGGGATGCTCATGTGCGCTTTGGTGGTTAAAATTACTGTGGGGGGGGGACCCCGTGGTTTGAGTGTACGAGACAAGATGTCAATCCATTGTACCCCTGCATGGTGACTTGTGTACCTGGCATTATCATACCTAGGAGGGATGAATGTGTCGACTGGTTACTTTACCCTGTAAGGGTGTGACTGGTTACATGTAACCTTGTAAGCATGGGGTGATCGTTGTTTAGTGGTCGGTTTTACTTTCACCTGTACGGGCGTGTAAGTGTGTGAGACTACTTAAAGTGGTCCTGTAAGTGATGACGAGTTGCTTATGCCTAAACTGGGGTGTCATACCTGTAGTGAGGTGCGTTGTTGGAAACTTTTAACAATGTATCACCCTATTGTTTGTATAAGACCAGGACGGGGGGGGGGGGTTCATCTTGGCTGTTCAGGACTAAGACTGTGTAGGGGGGGGGGGCTAGCCATTTTGGTACTGTCGTGTGAACTGTTGCCATTGAGGGCTCGGGGGTATCCTGTAGTTATTCTTGACCTGTTTTTTGACTAGTAAGAAAAGAGAGATCCTGTAATTGTGACTGTTGCGTGTCAAATATAGGGAGAAGACGGTGTAGGGTGTGAAAACCTTATTAATAGATGAAACTTGTCTTTTTGGTGGGGGTGGGTGAGCAGCTGGGGTGAGGGGGGCACGTACCTACACTGGGGGGTAGTGTGTGACGGGGTCCCATTACGAGTTCGGTACAGATAAGCCCGTGTGTAGTGGGACTGGGTTACTGGGGGGGGGGGGGGAAGGGTAGGGAATACCTGACAGGTTGTGTGTCGGTTTACTGGCTCAGAACAACTTGCTACTCTATTAATAAATAGATGGGGGGGGGAGTTTTGAACTTGATTAAATTATATGTACTATGAACGTGAGGACCTTTATTGAGTAACTTTAGTTTAATCCCGTGGTGGACTCATACTTATATAGTGGGGGGTAGCAGTATAAAAAAAATGATAAATAGGTCGACTCTGTATGGTGTAGTGAATACATTACTGATAATATATAGTTATGAACTACTGTATTGGAGTGACGGTTTATAGTTAGTTCGCATATATTATTAATAAATAGGGGGGGGGGGGGATAGCGTGCGGTTTTAGGGAGTGTGAGAGCGGTTGTGTTGTTGACTGTCTAGCTGTAACCTGATTATTGAGATGAGCACCTAGTTCATTTAGGATGGTACTTGGACCTGTCATTTAGGCGGTGTGTGACTGGGTCCTTTGTCTATTAATAGGAACCACCCAGCCTCGGGGCAGAGACCGGGGGGGCGCCTGGCCGTGTTGCGGGATATTACGTGTAAAGCCTTGACTCGGCGGGAGTTATGGTTGTCTTGGTGTTACGGACTCTCCGGGTGTACGTTGTTAGTGTGACTGTGTACTAGGGGTAGGGCGGGTGCCGGGGGATGTACAGGGTGACAAGGGTGGCCGGCGATCTTCTAGTATGAACTGGTTTAAACGTGGGGACAAACTCGAAGCTTATTCCTATAAACAACATAGGGTCGGCGCGGGGGGGGGGGGGCGTTTGAGCTGTTTGACTTGTTAACTTGACCTTTAAACAAGACCTAGTCTAAAAGTGTGACTCTTGTTGTTATTTTACTTACTATGTAATTTTAGACTTATTGGCTGGTAGTTTCGATTTGTGTTAGGGGGGATGAGGGTGCTGGGCCTTGGGGTTTCTTGGGTCGGTTTCTTTCGTGTTCGGCGGAGGGGGTCTTTCGGGGGGGGGGGGGGTTTGTGATCGGTGGCGACTTCTTCTCGGTGGGGGTGGGGGAGGGGGGGGGGAGTGGGGGTACGGGGAACAACCACCGGCGGTTGGGGTGGCAGATTTCATATGAAAAATTGAAAGGGTTTGGGGTTCATGGGTTATTCACAGAACAAGGGTACGACGGATTTTTGGGAGAGGCGGGGGATGTGTGGGCATAGGAGAGCACGTCCACGGTGTTATGAGGGTATGAATGTGTATAGTAAATAGTAAGCGAATAGGGGAGACGGGGGAGCGGGAATGGCGCGGGGGGATCGGGGGGCAAGTACGGAACACGAGGGGTTGTGGGAGCGGGGGGGGGGCACGAGGTAGTAGGGAGACACAACCACGGGGCCGGCCATGCATGGGGGGGGTGGGATAGGGGTAGTACGACGAGACACTATGTGGAATGTAGGGGGTGTCAGGCGCAGGGCGGGGGTCGGAGGTGGGCGGGGGGACACAATGGGTGGGTAAATGGGGAACTGGGGGTAAGGAGGTGGGGGGGTTCCGATGTTATGAATTAGGTTCGGTCGTTCGGGGGGGGGTGGGGGGGGCCTGTATACTATGTCGGACGTTTATGCGGGGTTACGGTCTGTTGGCGAGGGGTACTGCAGGTGTCAGAGGTCAACGACGGGGACACGGATGGGGGGGGGGGGGGGGTGGTTCTCGGGGCGGGGGGGGGTGGGGGTTCGGGGGTGGGGGTGGTACGCGAATCAAATAGTTTCGCTGGCTTGAGC
>CAUDMG010002553.1:0-32068 GCA_958450375.1 Homarus gammarus
AATAACAAAATATTCAGCTTATAAATAACCCTAACCAAACTTAACCTAAACATTAACAGTATATACATATTAATAAAACATAAAACAATCGTGAAGCAAGGTGGAGGTGGGAGAGGCAATACAAGATTACAAATACTTAAGTGAGGAGCTGAGATGGCTGACGAGTAAGGCTGAGTATTGTAGAAGACGGTAGGTAGTCACTGTGCCGTAGGTTTAGAGGATAGGTGATCCTGTGGTCACTTCCCATATAATTTAGGAACTAACACTGACACCCACTGGTCCTTTGGCCACTCATTCTTCCCGGCTATTTTCTCAAAAGTCCTAAATGACCCGTCAATATCGGATTCATCAAACCCGGGAACAAGGGAAGAAGCAGTAGCAGGGTTAAAAGCAGCTAGTTTGTCTTTTAATGCCACTTCTTTTGATTTAAACTCCGATGTTAAGGTGACTTCTATCTCTCTCACCTGTAGTTCCTTCAGTCTAACCTCCTGCTCCAACTTGGCCTGTTCCATCCTTTCCTCATGCTCCAACTTGTACTCCAACTTGGCCTGTTCCAACTTTTCTTCATGCTCCAACTTGGCCTGTTCCAACTTGTCCTCCTGCTCCAACTTGGCCTGTTCCAACTTTTCCTCATGCTCCAACTTGGCCTGTTCCAACTTTTCCTCCTGCTCCAACTTGGCCTGTTCCAACTTGAGTTCTTTCATTTTGATTTGGAACTCGAACCTAACTCGTTCTAGTTCTAAGGCGTCTATTCGTTGTGTTTCTTCTTGAGGGCTAGCCAGACCTGAAACAACTTCTGAGTGAGGAGGGGTGGTGGATAGTGGTTGAAGTTTCTTGGACATGGGCGTTAATCTGTCAACATCGGATTCTTTTAAAACTTCTTGTTGAACCAACACTTCAATCACATGATTTTTTAACATTTCCTTAGTCAGTTGTTGTGAAAATGGGATATTGTAATAGTTGGCTATTTCTTCCATTCTTTCTTCAGGATATTAACACGTAATTTGCTACGGAAGGATTTTCAATAAAATCCTAGAGATCAAAACCTGAGGTGGCCATTGTTAAGAGAAATAGGATAAATTAACTAATGGTCAAAAGATAAGATAAGTGGATAACCCTAGAAAATATCACGGCAGTGGATAACCAGAAAGTCCCGGAAACTAACCAAGTTATACCTAGGGAAATTACACTTATGATTATTGTTCTTCTGAGAAGATCCTTAGATAAGGACAAGAGACTTGAAAGAGGTAGGGCGTATTACGGCATTAATATAAAGATCCGGATTAACAACCCTGATATACTTGAAAGAGGAAGGGCGTATTACGGCATTTATATAAATATCCGGATTAACAACCCTGATATACTTGATTATTGACCCCGAATGAGATAATGAGAAGAACAATAATGGAGGCTTTATAATTATGGGGCCCTGGTAGAGCGGGGCGTCCCAAGATATCACTTCACCCTAAACTAGTGACTATGGAACAGCCTACTCTGGAGTGAGGGTACGGCATTAAACAGATCCGGATTCTTCCCTACACTCGATAAGACTTACTACACGACTGCCACGTGTAATAACAGTTAAGCCTTATGACACTTGGAACCTAATATCCTACGTCTGTCACTCTTACTGTACGGTAATACCAATATATGCACACACATATGAAGGAAACTTTAAACCACCGTAAAGCAATTGTGAACAGAAGTGACTGGGAGGAATAATTAACACTGAGTAACAAGGGAGGAAGGAATATGGTACTTAAGGTCGTGTCCTGTCACGGTCGCCATTTGTTACGAGTTGGGGATTTAGAATATAGTTATACGTCTACCCAGATCCCAACAGGTAACAACAAAAAAAAACAAAGACAATCGGACTATAAAAGGGTAGACAAAGGATGAGAGTTTTTGTTGTGTATAATAAAGTACCATAAATCCCAAAACAAAATATTCAGCTTATAAATTACCCTTAACCAAACTTAACCTAAACATTAACAGTATATACATATTAATAAAACATAAAACAATAGTGAAGCAAGGTGGAGGTGGGGGAGGCAATACAAGATTACAAATACTTAAGTGAGGAGCTGAGATGGCTGACGAGCAAGGCTGAGTATTGTAGAAGACGGTAGGTAGTCACTGTGCCGTAGGCTTCCAGGATAGGTGATCCTGTGGTCACTTCCCAGAGTGTACTGCTCTCTCCTCGAATTGGAGCTGACAAAGAAAACTTTGAGGAGGTGACGCAACAACCAGGATATGGAGAAGGGAAACCCCGGAGTGGTAACTAAGACGAGCCATACTCGTGTTTCGTCCCTAGATGGCGTTGCTCGTGGTGCTGGGTAGGTAGATCAAGACAATAGATGGCGTGGTTCGTAGTGCTGGGTAGGTAGATCATGACAATCGGTGGAGGGGTTCGTAACACTTGTGAAATGTATTAGAAGTTAAATTAGCAGTTCATATAGATTTAAGAAAAAATATAATAGTAGAATAGTATTTGATGTTGCGTAATACAGCTACTTTAGGGCACAAACTCTTTAATCCACAAAACAAACCTGTAACAAAAAAACACAACTCCCCAATATACAAATACGACAGAAAATAATCGGAACTATCTATGGACAGGTAAAGCGACAGGTAGCTCAGACAAACAGGTGAGACGGCACACAGCTCACACAGACAGGTGAGACGGCACACAGCTCACACAGACAGGTGAGACGGCACACAGCTCAGACAGACAGGTGAGACGGCACACAGCTCAGACAGACAGGTGAGACGGCACACAGCTCACACAGACAGGTGAGACGGCACACAGCTCAGACAGACAGGTGAGACGGCACACAGCTCACACAGACAGGTGAGACGGCACACAGCTCAGACAGACAGGTGAGACGGCACACAGCTCACACAGACAGGTGAGACGGCACACAGCTCAGACAGACATTAATGCTAATTTTGGACACACGTTCTATATATTCTGTGGTCACTTGCCTCGATGTGTCAGTCTTGTTTTCACTCAGGCATTCCATTGTCCTCCGTGTTCTTATTACTGCACTTCACCGTACTACCCAGCCAGTGTGTCTGAACTCAGAGGTGTGGGACTGTGGTAAAAATTTCTTAAACTTACTGAAGGAATTAATAGATTTCGGCATGATATAAAAATGAAGAAGAAGAAGAAGAAGAAGAAGAAGAAGAAGAAGAAGAAGAAGAATTATGCAAGTGTTTGTTTAATTTGAGAATCAGCAGTGGATAATTAAGAACAAGAATATTTGAATTGAAAGGGAATGCAAGAAAACAGAATGGAGCGAGGTGGATTAGTAGTGAAACGTGGGTGGCAAACACCGTAGACTTTTCCACATTTACCCACCACACTTGTTGATCCATTAAGATGATTTACTGTCTCAGTATCATTCTTACGTGTACCGCAACTTACCGTATATCTCCCTAAAAGTCAAATCAGTTTTATCATAACTTTCTTTATTTGCTTCATAATAAATAATACGTGAAGAAAAATTTATGCAAATATTGGAAATACATTAATCTTGCCTAATAACTCATTATGTAGCCCTCGAGTATTACATCAACTTTGATTAAAAATCGGATTATCCTCTTAATAGAGTTAAGACTTGAGTTAAGACTTGACGATGAAGGTGTTAATTTGTCGTACTCAAGAGGATTAAGGTATCATACTCACAGGTGGTAATTCACTGAACGTAAGCTGTTGTCATCTTACACAAGGGGTTAAAATCCACAAGTCCGTGAAATATTCACAAGTATTCTATGACGCATGATGTTATACTACTACTACTACTACTACTACTACTACTACTACTACTAATAATAATAATAATAATAATAATAATAATAATAATAAAAGTAAATGCATAAATGAAGTGGATGAGTCAACAGAGAAAATTTTTTTCAGAAAGACAAATATTACTTTTTCGTACCTCGTATAGGAAAAATATCTTAACATCTTGCTACGAGGAGTGAGGGGAAAAAACTCAGGCAGAAAAGACATATGAACCTAGTGCCGACCAACACACTCGTCTATATAACTTAGCCTCAGTAAGCTTCTCTCTGGCGTCTCATCTCCTGACCTGACTTTTAATCCTACTACATTCTGACACTTAAACTTATAAATTCCTCCAAGGACCACAAAAAAACTTAAAAGCCTGTAGCCTCAAGCGTCATTAGCGGGGGGGGGGGGGGGGGGGTGCGTCAAGTACACCCTACCAACATCGTATAAGACGCAGCAAGCTCATCTCTCTTGTTGACTCCCTGGCGAGTCGTCTTCACCAAGCGTCTTTAAAGTTATCTACCGACACATCTTGGAGAATCCTAAACTTCATACGATCTCTTATAGCGTGTTTCCTCCTCCCCCCCCCCCCCCCACCCCACACACACCCCCCATCCCGTGTCCTCCTCCTCCTCCCCCACACACACCCCATCCCCCACCTATGATATTAAGTGCGCAGTATACGAAAAGTTCTATTTGTGTGTCTTGTGAATAATTATAGTCTGGGTAAGCAATTTCTTGAGGTGGTTCAGGACGTGATATTTATGAATTCTGCTTTTTGTGTGAGTGTGTGTGTCATGAAACTCTGTCGCTGCTTAGTCTAGCTTAAGATGCATCTGCATTGGCAACAGATGTACTGCGCACTCTGTCAGGCACCAGCAACAAAATGACAAAAATAATGTTGTCGTGTTAAAATCATTCAATTCGTTGATGGTGTCACTGCCTATAACTTAAACTTAACAAATGAATGTATTGACGCCTTTGGTATTACGGTTTAACTTAATCAGTACGATGAGCTAATCCCTTGAGTACGATGACCCAATCCCTCGACTACGAAGACTCAATACCGTGAGTAAGATGATTTAAACTCTTCTTTTATTTAACCTACTGAAGGAATTCTTGCTTTTGTTATATTCGCTATGTTCAATCGAATTTTTATATTTCAGCACGATATAAAAAAGAAGTATTAATATGTGAGTGTCTGTCAGTTTGAGAATCAGCGGCACATAGACAAGAATATTTGAATTGAAAGGAAGTACAAGAAACCAGAATTAAACGAGGAGGTTTAGTAGTGAAACGTGGGTAACGAATACCGTAGACTTTCTTAACTTTACCCACTACTGTCGATCCATTAAGATGGATATACTTCTCTCTACCATTCTCACGTGTCCCACAACTAGTATATCGTTAATAAAAAAATAAAGTAAATAAGTTTCCAGTATCTCCACTACGAGTAACTAAGAACATAAAGGACATCAGAGCTCACCATGTAAATGACACAAGTTCAAAGAAACTATTATCATTATATAATTCATTACATAAAAAAAATAAACAAATTGAGTTAATTACAAAAGCTCCACACCCCCGAGGCGAGTGCTTCATAATACAAGCCATGACGCGGGTCGGGGTTAATATACTGTATATTTATATATTTTAACCAAAGACTCGCCTTACTACTACTACACGTATGGATCACTATGTGTAAATATCCTTATAACATGTTTCAAATCTTTCCATCTAATACTACAGGAGGAGTTAATGGTGTAAAGTATACATTCACTCACAGTATTATAGACTGAAGTAGAGGAACTACCTGTAGAAGGATAAAGTGGAGGAGGGTCGGATTGACTGATGTGAGGATGGTCTGGCTGAAAAACGTACTGATAGAGAGAGAGAGAGAGAGAGAGAGAGAGCAAACACTTAACTAGAAGAAAAACAAAACCACATCAGAATCCCTTTTCTACTCCACCTCCTCCCCCCCCCCCCCCCTTCCTCTCCCTCCTCCACCTCCCTTTCCTCCCGGCACTATTTCCTCCACAGCTCTCCAGGGACAGTCACGCTGTTTAAAAAAGTCTTTCTTTTTTTTTTTCGTCAGTCTGATACGGAAAAGAGGATTTTCTACTTCCGCGACCAATCTCAATGGCACGACTTCCTCTTTTGTTAAATGGAAAAAAAAAGATATGGCTTTACCGTATAGTTCAAGAGTATCTGTCCAATTAATATTTCCATCCTATAAAGTTTTTTTCTAGATTACGTTTTGGTATTTGTTAAACGTAACCACAACTGTTTGATGACTTTTTCTAACAAATTACGTACATAAATATATGGTTTTATTGTTGTTAGTCGTAAATAAAAACAATTTCCTTGATTTTTTTTGTGGAGGGGGGGGGGGGGGGGGGGGGGGGGGAGGAGTGTGGGGGGTTAATTTTAATCTTTACTGAAATTTCCACAAAAAATCTTCCTCACTTGAGCTGAATGACGAGAAACACTACATCACCTGGCCTGGATGACGAGAAACACTACATCACCTGGCCTGGATGACGAGAAACACTACATCACCTGGCCTGGATGACGAGAAACACTACATCACCTGGCCTGGATGACGAGAAACACTACATCACCTGGCCTGGATGACGAGAAACACTACATCACCTGGCCTGGATGACGAGAAACACTACATCACCTGGCCTGGATGACGAGAAACACTACATCACCTGGCCTGGATGACGAGAAACACTACATCACCTGGCCTGGATGACGAGAAACACTACATCACCTGGCCTGGATGACGAGAAACACTACATCACCTGGCCTGGATGACGAGAAACACTACATCACCTGGCCTGGATGACGAGAAACACTACATCACCTGGCCTGGATGACGAGAAACACTACATCACCTGGCCTGGATGACGAGAAACACTACATCACCTGGCCTGGATGACGAGAAACACTACATCACCTGGCCTGGATGACGAGAAACACTACATCACCTGGCCTGGATGACGAGAAACACTACATCACCTGGCCTGGATGACGAGAAACACTACATCACCTGGCCTGGATGACGAGAAACACTACATCACCTGGCCTGGATGACGAGAAACACTACATCACCTGGCCTGGATGACGAGAAACACTACATCACCTGGCCTGGATGACGAGAAACACTACATCACCTGGCCTGGATGACGAGAAACACTACATCACCTGGCCTGGATGACGAGAAACACTACATCACCTGGCCTGGATGACGAGAAACACTACATCACCTGGCCTGGATGACGAGAAACACTACATCACCTGGCCTGGATGACGAGAAACACTACATCACCTGGCCTGGATGACGAGAAACACTACATCACCTGGCCTGGATGACGAGAAACACTACATCACCTGGCCTGGATGACGAGAAACACTACATCACCTGGCCTGGATGACGAGAAACACTACATCACCTGGCCTGGATGACGAGAAACACTACATCACCTGGCCTGGATGACGAGAAACACTACATCACCTGGCCTGGATGACGAGAAACACTACATCACCTGGCCTGGATGACGAGAAACACTACATCACCTGGCCTGGATGACGAGAAACACTACATCACCTGGCCTGGATGACGAGAAACACTACATCACCTGGCCTGGATGACGAGAAACACTACATCACCTGGCCTGGATGACGAGAAACACTACATCACCTGGCCTGGATGACGAGAAACACTACATCACCTGGCCTGGATGACGAGAAACACTACATCACCTGGCTGGATGACGAGAAACACTACATCACCTGGCCTGGATGACGAGAAACACTACATCACCTGGCCTGGATGACGAGAAACACTACATCACCTGGCCTGGATGACGAGAAACACTACATCACCTGGCCTGGATGACGAGAAACACTACATCACCTGGCCTGGATGACGAGAAACACTACATCACCTGGCCTGGATGACGAGAAACACTACATCACCTGGCCTGGATGACGAGAAACACTACATCACCTGGCCTGGATGACGAGAAACACTACATCACCTGGCCTGGATGACGAGAAACACTACATCACCTGGCCTGGATGACGAGAAACACTACATCACCTGGCCTGGATGACGAGAAACACTACATCACCTGGCCTGGATGACGAGAAACACTACATCACCTGGCCTGGATGACGAGAAACACTACATCACCTGGCCTGGATGACGAGAAACACTACATCACCTGGCCTGGATGACGAGAAACACTACATCACCTGGCCTGGATGACGAGAAACACTACATCACCTGGCCTGGATGACGAGAAACACTACATCACCTGGCCTGGATGACGAGAAACACTACATCACCTGGCCTGGATGACGAGAAACACTACATCACTTCATCATAGTTATTTATTTTAGTTGAGTAAATTTTCTCGGGATATGAAGGATAAAAATGGTGTGTGTGTGTGTGTGTGTGTGTGTGTGTTATAATCTTAAAGCGTTCACGTATATGTAAAAGCTTGTAAACCCGGACCATTACGCTCACCATCACCATTAAAACTCACCATTACGTCACCATCATTCCTTTTAGCTATCTTTTTTATCATTACTTCTTCATTCATACTTCAGTGGTGCACCAGTAACCCTTCACCAGTGAATAGTTCCTCCAGTCACCTCACCATCATTTCACCATAATATCACCATTCTCATCGTTACCTCACTGTGGCCTTCCCAAGAACTTCACCATCTCTTTTACTATCACCATCACCTCACCATTACTTCACCATAACACCAGGGTCCGTTGCTACCCACACGATGACGTCACCATCTGCAACGAGGACAATTTTTCTACTCCATGTCCGGTGCTTCTGGCTCGTGTGAGTAACCATAGTGTAGGTGTAGACAGCGGTGGTGAGAGAAAATAGTGTAGGCCTCTCCATTGTGGGTGAGAGACACTCATAATATTTAAAGTGTTTACCATGGAAGCTGTGACCCCCCCTAGTTCGCCAGGCCACCGCCAGGGGGACATTGATCAACATTCCAGAAGTTGTATTTATGTTACTTGTGGTATTTTTGCAGTTTTTCTTCAATAATTGATTTATTTTCGCAGTTCTTAACGTGATTTTAAACTCAAATAGCAGAGTTACCGTGTTTATAACTGTTTGGTATTCTTTTGTATGTGTTTTGGTATAGGTTCTTGCAAAATTTCTTCATGATTCACGACACTCATACACACGACAGTCAAACACGCACACACAAGTGTATCTTGAGTTAGTAGCCAAGATTGGCTGTAAAAGGGCCACACACAGCTTCAATACAATTGTAACTCTGCTATTTGAGTATAAATTCAAACAAATCCTGAGAAAAACTACGAAAATATATGAATTATTAAAGAAAAACAACAAAACCACCTTCATAAAAGCCGACAGTAGACCCTGGCGGTGGCCTGACGAACTACGTCTAGCACCGCCGGGACCAGTTCGAGGCTGGGCCCAGCCAGTTGCTTTTTTTTTTTTTAATGGGAATTAGCCCACCCGGGCACAGATCAAACGACCCACAACGGGGCCTGGGGGGGGGGGGGGGCGAAAAAAAGAACAGAAATAAATTTAAAATATAGAAGAAAAAGGTTATACTGTGTTAATGTACACCAGGAGGAGGGTTTCTGTTTACTGGGGTTGGCGTCTCTTGGTGCCGCAGTAGGTGATTGGTGCTTTGGTAGAGTTAGTTTGTCTAACTGTCTCTGTCCGTCTGTCTCTCAGTCTCTGTCTGTCTTTGTATCTCTGTTTGTCTGTCCGTCAGTCTGTCTCTCTGTCTGCCAGTCTATTTTTACAATGTCTGTCACTGTCTGTCTGTGTCTGTGTTTGTCTCGTTCTGTCTATCTGTCTGTCTCAGTCTCTCTGTCTTTCCACTATGTCGGTCTCTGGCTGTCTGTTCTGTCTCTCTGTCTGTCTGTCTTTCTGTCTGTTTTTTGTTGAAGGGAGTTGTTGAGTTAGGTTGTTTTTATTGAGAGGGTTGTCGCTGAGGTTGGGTATGGAGAATTGTCAGTATTTCTGTGCGGCTTTGTCTGGGGGGGGGGGGGGGCGGTGGTCGGGTATGTTGATTTATAGGATAGGATTCCTTAGGGAGGATTTGTAGACAGACAGACAAACAGAGACAGTTAGAAAAACAGACAGACGGACGGACACAGACAGACAGACATTAAACAGACAGACACACAGAAACAGACAGAAACCGTCAGACAAACGGACAAACACCGAAAGACACAGACAGAAAAAGACATACAGACAAACAGACGAGCGGAGACAGACAGACAGACAGTCAGAGGCAGACAGGGAGAGACAGACAATCTTGGCTAATAACTCAAGATAAAGAAGGAATCGCCGTAAATAAGAAGGTCCGGCGCTCTTCTCAGGCTCGACCGCTGTCACCCAAACTGAAACAGACAAAACATAGACTAACATATAGACGAAAGAGACAGACAGACAGAAAAACAGAGGCAGAAAATCAGAAAGACAGACAGAGATCGATATTGTGAGACAGACTGGCAGAAACAGTCAGACACAGAGACACAGATAGATGGGGGATGGGGGGATTCCACACCCTTCCCAGTCGGTGGGTCCTGATACCTTACCGTACACCACCTACACCACCATACCCAATACTACACCACCCACTACCCCCACTACACCACCATACCCAATACTACACCACCCACTACACCACCATACCCCACACTACACCACCCTACACACACACTTCCCAGTCGGTGGGTCCTGATACCTTACCGTACACCACCCTACACCACCATACCCCATACTACACCACCCACTACACCCTCACTACACCACCATACCCCACACTACACCACCCACTACACCACCCTACACACACACTTCCCAGTCGGTGGGTCCTGATACCTTACCGTACACCACCCTACACCACCATACCCCATACTACACCACCCACTACACCCTCACTACACCACCATATCCCACACTACACCACCCACTACACCACCCTACACACACACTTCCCAGTCGGTGGGTCCTGATACCTTCTGTCGGCGCCTGACGGATTGTACCATTCTCCACTTCCTGGGAAGGATGTGGATTCCCTCTCCTCATCCCCCACTCCCCATCATCCCTCTCACCCCACCCACCCCTTCATCCTCTCCATTCCCCACCTCCCAGGATGGGTGAGAGGATGATGGGTGTGGGTGGGTGGTTATAGTCGGGATGTCCTACACCCCCAATACACCACCCTACCCAACACTACCCTATTTTATGACGTATTATTTGTGCTGTCTCAATTCTGATGTTGTTGACAAATGACCAGGAATTACAGTAATTATAAATGTTCTAATTATTATTCTCAATTATATTAATCATTTAAGTTAAATAAAAACACCAAAAGAATCGAACGACCCAGCAAAAACCGCTACGACCCACCCCAACGCAACGAACCCAACGACCCACCGCAACGCAACGAACCCAACGACCCACCGCAACGCAACGAACCCAACGACCCACGGCAACGCAACGAACCCAACGACCCACCGCAACGCAACGAACCCAACGACCCACCGCAACGCAACGAACCCAACGACCCACCGCAACGAACCCAACGCAACGAACCCAACGACCCACCGCAACGAACCCAACGCAACGCAACGAACCCAACGACCCAACGCAACGGACCCAACGACCCAACGCAACGAACCCAACGACCCACCGCAACGCAACGAACCCAACGACCCACCGCAACGCAACGAACCCAACGACCCACCGCAACGCAACGATCCACAAAATTTTTTTTTTTTTATTTTTTTTATTTTTTTTTTATTTTTTATTTTTTTTTAGTACACCACCCACTACACTACCCTCTCATCCCACCCACCCCGTCATCCTCTAACCCTTCCCAGTCAGTGGTTCTTGGTACCTTCTGTTGTTGGCTGACGGATGGTACCATTCCCCACCTCCCAGGATGGGTGAGAGGTTGATGGGTGTGGGTGGGGGGTTATAGTCGGGATGTCCTACCCTACCTAACCTTACCTTACCTTACACCACCCCACACCACCCTACCCAACACTTCACCACCCTTCACCACGCACTGCACCACACCACCCAACACCTACCCGAGAGTTTAGTTAGTAAGTGATGAACTGGCTTGGCCTTGCCTCGATCTGGGACTGGAGGAGCTAGATAGAGGTACTTACTTTGTCGTGTCACAGGCAGGGGAATTACTATCGACTTTTTGGAAGGTCTATTTATGTTACATTAGCTGTTTTTCCTGTTTTTCTTTAATAATTCATATATTTACGCAGTCAACCTCCAAAAGTAGACGTTTATTAACATAGAGATATAATGGGGCACTCCGTACAACATTCAAGCTATGTGGGCGTGTATGACTTGTCTTCTTGTGTACATGACTCGTATGTGTGTGTGCGGGTATGACTGTCTTGTGCATATGACTGCCATGTATGTGTGTGTATGACTATCTTGTTGTGTACATGACTGTCGTGTGTGCGTGTATGACTGTCTTGTTGTGCATATGACTGCCATGTATGTGCGTGTATGACTATCTTGTTGTGTACATGACTGTCGTGTGTGTGTGTGTGTGTATGACTTTCTTGTTGTGTACATGACTGTCGTTTGTGTGCGTGTATGACTGTCGTTTGTGTGCGTGTATGACTGTCTAGTGCATATGACTGCCATGTATGTGTGTGTATGACTATCTTGTTGTGTACATGACTGTCGTGTGTGCGTGTATGACTGTCTTGTTGTGCATATGACTGCCATGTATGTGTGTGTATGACTATCTTGTTGTGTACATGACTGTCGTGTGTGCGTGTATGACTGTCTTGTTGTGCATATGACTGCCATGTATGTGCGTGTATGACTATCTCAAAATATTTCCAGTTTACAGCTTCTAACTTTACGGGGGAACTATGGCAACAGGTGTATACCGAAGTCTCATTTCGTTTCTTATTACTCAGAACAAACAGTGGGAACTCTAATTAACGGACTATATGGAGAAGAAAATCCGTTAAATCAAGAGCGGGAGAACAACAAGATTAATGGAAGATGGATAAAGTGAGTGGGATAAAGATCAAATAAATGAGAGGAGAATACAATAAGTGGGAGGATAACAGGGTGGATAAGGTGAGTGGGAGGAGGAGGACAATATAGACAGGAAGAGAGAGGAGATAACAAGGACGAGTGGGAAGAAGACAAGATGACAAGGAAGAGTAAAACTAGTGTAAGATTCTCTTGTGTGTGTGTGTGTGTGTGTGTGTGTGTTATAATCTTAAAGCGTTCACGTATATGTAAAAGCTTGTAAACCCGGACCATTACGCTCACCATCACCATTAAAACTCACCATTACGTCACCATCATTCCTTTTAGCTATCTTTTTTATCATTACTTCTTCATTCATACTTCAGTGGTGCACCAGTAACCCTTCACCAGTGAATAGTTCCTCCAGTCACCTCACCATCATTTCACCATAATATCACCATTCTCATCGTTACCTCACTGTGGCCTTCCCAAGAACTTCACCATCTATTCACCATCTCTTTTACTATCACCATCACCTCACCATTACTTCACCATAACACCAGGGTCCGTTGCTACCCACACGATGACGTCACCATCTGCAACGAGGACAATTTTTCTACTCCATGTCCGGTGCTTCTGGCTCGTGTGAGTAACCATAGTGTAGGTGTAGACAGCGGTGGTGAGAGAAAATAGTGTAGGCCTCTCCATTGTGGGTGAGAGACACTCATAATATTTAAAGTGTTTACCATGGAAGCTGTGACCCCCCCCCCCCCTAGTTCGCCAGGCCACCGCCAGGGGGACATTGATCAACATTCCAGAAGTTGTATTTATGTTACTTGTGGTATTTTTGCAGTTTTTCTTCAATAATTGATTTATTTTCGCAGTTCTTAACGTGATTTTAAACTCAAATAGCAGAGTTACATGGCGCTGTTGTTTATAACTGTTTGGTATTCTTTTGTATGTGTTTTGGTATAGGTTCTTGCAAAATTTCTTCATGATTCACGACACTCATACACACGACAGTCAAACACGCACACACAAGTGTATCTTGAGTTAGTAGCCAAGATTGGCTGTAAAAGGGCCACACACAGCTTCAATACAATTGTAACTCTGCTATTTGAGTATAAATTCATACAAATCCTGAGAAAAACTACGAAAATATATGAATTATTAAAGAAAAACAACAAAACCACCTTCATAAAAGCCGACAGTAGACCCCTGGCGGTGGCCTGACGAACTACGTCTAGCACCGCCGGGACCAGTTCGAGGCTGGGCCCAGCCAGTTGCTTTTTTTTTTTTAATGGGAATTAGCCCACCCGGGCACAGATCAAACGACCCACAACGGGGCCTGGGGGGGGGGGGGGGCGAAAAAGGAACAGAAATAAATTTAAAATATAGAAGAAAAAGGTTATACTGTGTTAATGTACACCAGGAGGAGGGTTTCTGTTTACTGGGGTTGGCGTCTCTTGGTGCCGCAGTAGGTGATTGGTGCTTTGGTAGAGTTAGTTTGTCTAACTGTCTCTGTCCGTCTGTCTCTCAGTCTCTGTCTGTCTTTGTATCTCTGTTTGTCTGTCCGTCAGTCTGTCTCTCTGTCTGCCAGTCTATTTTTACAATGTCTGTCACTGTCTGTCTGTGTCTGTGTTTGTCTCGTTCTGTCTATCTGTCTGTCTCAGTCTCTCTGTCTTTCCACTATGTCGGTCTCTGGCTGTCTGTTCTGTCTCTCTGTCTGTCTGTCTTTCTGTCTGTTTTTTGTTGAAAGGAGTTGTTGAGTTAGGTTGTTTTTATTGAGAGGGTTGTCGCTGAGGTTGGGTATGGAGAATTGTCAGTATTTCTGTGCGGCTTTGTCTGGGGGGGGGGGGGGGCGGTGGTCGGGTATGTTGATTTATAGGATAGGATTCCTTAGGGAGGATTTGTAGACAGACAGACAAACAGAGACAGTTAGAAAAACAGACAGACGGACGGACACAGACAGACAGACATTAAACAGACAGACACACAGAAACAGACAGAAACCGTCAGACAAACGGACAAACACCGAAAGACACAGACAGAAAAAGACATACAGACAGACAAACAGACGAGCGGAGACAGACAGACAGACAGTCAGAGGCAGACAGGGAGAGACAGACAATCTTGGCTAATAACTCAAGATAAAGAAGGAATCGCCGTAAATAAGAAGGTCCGGCGCTCTTCTCAGGCTCGACCGCTGTCACCCAAACTGAAACAGACAAAACATAGACTAACATATAGACGAAAGAGACAGACAGACAGAAAAACAGAGGCAGAAAATCAGAAAGACAGACAGAGATCGATATTGTGAGACAGACTGGCAGAAACAGTCAGACACAGAGACACAGATAGATGGGGGATGGGGGGATTCCACACCCTTCCCAGTCGGTGGGTCCTGATACCTTCCGTTGCCAACTACCGGATGGTGCCATTCTCCACCTCCCAGGATGGGTGTGGATGGGGGATGGGGGATTCCACACCCTTCCCAGTCGGTGGGTCCTGATACCTTACCGTACACCACCCTACACCACCATAACCCATACTACACCACCCACTACACCCCCACTACACCACCATACCCCACACTACACCACCCACTACACCACCCTACACACACTTCCCAGTCGGTGGGTCCTGATACCTTACCGTGCACCACCCTACACCACCATACCCCATACTACACCACCCACTACACCCTCACTACACCACCATAAAACCACACTACACCACCCACTACACCACCCTGCACACACACTTCCCAGTCGGTGGGTCCTGATACCTTACCGTACACCACCCTACACCACCATACCCCATACTACACCACCCACTACACCACCATATCCCACACTACACCACCCACTACACCACCCTACACACACACTTCCCAGTCGGTGGGTCCTGATACCTTACCGTACACCACCCTACACCACCATAACCCATACTACACCACCCACTACACCCCCACTACACCACCATACCCCACACTACACCACCCACTACACCACCCTACACACACTTCCCAGTCGGTGGGTCCTGATACCTTACCGTACACCACCCTACACCACCATACCCCATACTACACCACCCACTACACCCTCACTACACCACCATAAAACCACACTACACCACCCTGCACACACACTTCCCAGTCGGTGGGTCCTGATACCTTACCGTACACCACCCTACACCACCATACCCCATACTACACCACCCACTACACCACCATATCCCACACTACACCACCCACTACACCACCCTACACACACACTTCCCAGTCGGTGGGTCCTGATACCTTCTGTCGGCGCCTGACGGATTGTACCATTCTCCACTTCCTGGGAAGGATGTGGATTCCCTCTCCTCATCCCCCACTCCCCATCATCCCTCTCACCCCACCCACCCCTTCATCCTCTCCATTCCCCACCTCCCAGGATGGGTGTGGGTGGGTGGTTATAGTCGGGATGTCCTACACCCCCAATACACCACCCTACCCAACACTACCCTATTTTATGACGTATTATTTGTGCTGTCTGATGTCTCAATTATATTAATCATTTAAGTTAAATAAAAACACCAAAAGAATCGAACGACCCAGCAAAAACCGCTACGACCCACCCCACCGCAACGAACCCAACGACCCAACGCAACGCAACGAACCCAACGACCCACCGCAACGCAACGAACCCAACGACCCACCGCAACGCAACGATCCACAAAATTTTTTTTAATTTTTTATTTTTTTTTATTTTTTTTTTTTTATTTTTTTTTTAGTACACCACCCACTACACTACCCTCTCATCCCACCCACCCCGTCATCCTCTAACCCTTCCCAGTCAGTGGTTCTTGGTACCTTCTGTTGTTGGCTGACGGATGGTACCATTCCCCACCTCCCAGGATGGGTGAGAGGTTGATGGGTGTGGGTGGGGGGTTATAGACGGGATGTCCTACCCTACCTAACCTTACCTTACCTCACCCCACACCACCCTACCCAACACTTCACCACCCTTCACCACGCACTGCACCACACCACCCAACACCTACCCTAGAGTTTAGTTAGTAAGTGATGAACTGGCTTGGCCTTGCCTCGATCTGGGACTGGAGGAGCTAGATAGAGGTACTTACTTTGTCGTGTCACAGGCAGGGGAATTACTATCGACTTTTTGGAAGGTCTATTTATGTTACATTAGCTGTTTTTCCTGTTTTTCTTTAATAATTCATATATTTACGCAGTCAACCTCCAAAAGTAGACGTTTATTAACATAGAGATATAATGGGGCACTCCGTACAACATTCAAGCTATGTGGGCGTGTATGACTTGTCTTCTTGTGTACATGACTCGTATGTGTGTGTGCGGGTATGACTGTCTTGTGCATATGACTGCCATGTATGTGTGTGTATGACTATCTTGTTGTGTACATGACTGTCGTGTGTGCGTGTATGACTGTCTTGTTGTGCATATGACTGCCATGTATGTGCGTGTATGACTATCTTGTTGTGTACATGACTGTCGTGTGTGTGTGTGTGTGTATGACTTTCTTGTTGTGTACATGACTGTCGTTTGTGTGCGTGTATGACTGTCGTTTGTGTGCGTGTATGACTGTCTAGTGCATATGACTGCCATGTATGTGTGTGTATGACTATCTTGTTGTGTACATGACTGTCGTGTGTGCGTGTATGACTGTCTTGTTGTGCATATGACTGCCATGTATGTGCGTGTATGACTATCTCAAAATATTTCCAGTTTACAGCTTCTAACTTTACGGGGGAACTATGGCAACAGGTGTATACCGAAGTCTCATTTCGTTTCTTATTACTCAGAACAAACAGTGGGAACTCTAATTAACGGACTATATGGAGAAGAAAATCCGTTAAATCAAGAGCGGGAGAACAACAAGATTAATGGAAGATGGATAAAGTGAGTGGGATAAAGATCAAATAAATGAGAGGAGAATACAATAAGTGGGAGGATAACAGGGTGGATAAGGTGAGTGGGAGGAGGAGGACAATATAGACAGGAAGATAGAGGAGATAACAAGGACGAGTGGGAAGAAGACAAGATGACAAGGAAGAGTAAAACTAGTGTAAGATTCTCTTGTGTGTGTGTGTGTGTGTGTGTGTGTGTGTTATAATCTTAAAGCGTTCACGTATATGTAAAAGCTTGTAAACCCGGACCATTACGCTCACCATCACCATTAAAACTCACCATCACCTCTTCTCTTATATCTCACCATCATTCCTTTTAGCTATCTTTTTTATCATTACTTCTTCATTCATACTTCAGTGGTGCACCAGTAACCCTTCACCAGTGAATAGTTCCTCCAGTCACCTCACCATCATTTCACCATAATATCACCATTCTCATCGTTACCTCACTGTGGCCTTCCCAAGAACTTCACCATCTATTCACCATCTCTTTTACTATCACCATCACCTCACCATTACTTCACCATAACACCAGGGTCCGTTGCTACCCACACGATGACGTCACCATCTGCAACGAGGACAATTTTTCTACTCCATGTCCGGTGCTTCTGGCTCGTGTGAGTAACCATAGTGTAGGTGTAGACAGCGGTGGTGAGAGAAAATAGTGTAGGCCTCTCCATTGTGGGTGAGAGACACTCATAATATTTAAAGTGTTTACCATGGAAGCTGTGACCCCCCCCCCCCCCTAGTTCGCCAGGCCACCGCCAGGGGGACATTGATCAACATTCCAGAAGTTGTATTTATGTTACTTGTGGTATTTTTGCAGTTTTTCTTCAATAATTGATTTATTTTCGCAGTTCTTAACGTGATTTTAAACTCAAATAGCAGAGTTACCGTGGCGCTGTTGTTATAACTGTTTGGTATTCTTTTGTATGTGTTTTGGTATAGGTTCTTGCAAAATTTCTTCATGATTCACGACACTCATACACACGACAGTCAAACACGCACACACAAGTGTATCTTGAGTTAGTAGCCAAGATTGGCTGTAAAAGGGCCACACACAGCTTCAATACAATTGTAACTCTGCTATTTGAGTATAAATTCATACAAATCCTGAGAAAAACTACGAAAATATATGAATTATTAAAGAAAAACAACAAAACCACCTTCATAAAAGCCGACAGTAGACCCCTGGCGGTGGCCTGACGAACTACGTCTAGCACCGCCGGGACCAGTTCGAGGCTGGGCCCAGCCAGTTGCTTTTTTTTTTTTAATGGGAATTAGCCCACCCGGGCACAGATCAAACGACCCACAACGGGGCCTGGGGGGGGGGGGGGGGCGAAAAAAGAACAGAAATAAATTTAAAATATAGAAGAAAAAGGTTATACTGTGTTAATGTACACCAGGAGGAGGGTTTCTGTTTACTGGGGTTGGCGTCTCTTGGTGCCGCAGTAGGTGATTGGTGCTTTGGTAGAGTTAGTTTGTCTAACTGTCTCTGTCCGTCTGTCTCTCAGTCTCTGTCTGTCTTTGTATCTCTGTTTGTCTGTCCGTCAGTCTGTCTCTCTGTCTGCCAGTCTATTTTTACAATGTCTGTCACTGTCTGTCTGTGTCTGTGTTTGTCTCGTTCTGTCTATCTGTCTGTCTCAGTCTCTCTGTCTTTCCACTATGTCGGTCTCTGGCTGTCTGTTCTGTCTCTCTGTCTGTCTGTCTTTCTGTCTGTTTTTTGTTGAAAGGAGTTGTTGAGTTAGGTTGTTTTTATTGAGAGGGTTGTCGCTGAGGTTGGGTATGGAGAATTGTCAGTATTTCTGTGCGGCTTTGTCTGGGGGGGGGGGGGGGGCGGTGGTCGGGTATGTTGATTTATAGGATAGGATTCCTTAGGGAGGATTTGTAGACAGACAGACAAACAGACAGTTAGAAAAACAGACAGACGGACGGACACAGACAGACAGACATTAAACAGACAGACACACAGAAACAGACAGAAACCGTCAGACAAACGGACAAACACCGAAAGACACAGACAGAAAAAGACATACAGACAGACAAACAGACGAGCGGAGACAGACAGACAGACAGTCAGAGGCAGACAGGGAGAGACAGACAATCTTGGCTAATAACTCAAGATAAAGAAGGAATCGCCGTAAATAAGAAGGTCCGGCGCTCTTCTCAGGCTCGACCGCTGTCACCCAAACTGAAACAGACAAAACATAGACTAACATATAGACGAAAGAGACAGACAGACAGAAAAACAGAGGCAGAAAATCAGAAAGACAGACAGAGATCGATATTGTGAGACAGACTGGCAGAAACAGTCAGACACAGAGACACAGATAGATGGGGGATGGGGGGATTCCACACCCTTCCCAGTCGGTGGGTCCTGATACCTTCCGTTGCCAACTACCGGATGGTGCCATTCTCCACCTCCCAGGATGGGTGTGGATGGGGGATGGGGGATTCCACACCCTTCCCAGTCGGTGGGTCCTGATACCTTACCGTACACCACCTACACCACCATACCCCATACTACACCACCCACTACACCCTCACTACACCACCATAAAACCACACTACACCACCCACTACACCACCCTGCACACACACTTCCCAGTCGGTGGGTCCTGATACCTTACCGTGCACCACCCTACACCACCATACCCCATACTACACCACCCACTACACCACCATATCCCACACTACACCACCCACTACACCACCCTACACACACACTTCCCAGTCGGTGGGTCCTGATACCTTACCGTACACCACCCTACACCACCATAACCCATACTACACCACCCACTACACCCCCACTACACCACCATACCCCACACTACACCACCCACTACACCACCCTACACACACTTCCCAGTCGGTGGGTCCTGATACCTTACCGTGCACCACCCTACACCACCATACCCCATACTACACCACCCACTACACCCTCACTACACCACCATAAAACCACACTACACCACCCTGCACACACACTTCCCAGTCGGTGGGTCCTGATACCTTACCGTACACCACCATACCCCATACTACACCACCCACTACACCACCATATCCCACACTACACCACCCACTACACCACCCTACACACACCCTTCCCAGTCGGTGGGTCCGGATACCTTACCGTACACCACCCTACACCACCCACTACACCCTCACTACACCACCATACCCCACACTACACCACCCACTACACCACCCTACACACACACTTCCCAGTCGGTGGGTCCTGATACCTTCTGTCGGCGCCTGACGGATTGTACCATTCTCCACTTCCTGGGAAGGATGTGGATTCCCTCTCCTCATCCCCCACTCCCCATCATCCCTCTCACCCCACCCACCCCTTCATCCTCTCCATTCCCCACCTCCCAGGATGGGTGAGAGGATGATGGGTGTGGGTGGGTGGTTATAGTCGGGATGTCCTACACCCCCAATACACCACCCTACACCACCCTACCCAACACTACCCTATTTTATGACGTATTATTTGTGCTGTCTCATTCTGATGTGTGCAATGCCAGGAATTACTAATTAAATGTTCTAATTTATCTCATTATTAATCATTTAAGTTAAATAAAAACACCAAAAGAATCGAACGACCCAGCAAAAACCGCTACGACCCACCCCACCGCAACGAACCCAACGACCCAACGCAACGCAACGAACCCAACGACCCAACGCAACGCAACGAACCCAACGACCCACCGCAACGCAACGATCCACAAAATTTTTTTTAATTTTTTATTTTTTTTTATTTTTTTTTTTATTTTTTTTTTAGTACACCACCCACTACACTACCCTCTCATCCCACCCACCCCGTCATCCTCTAACCCTTCCCAGTCAGTGGTTCTTGGTACCTTCTGTTGTTGGCTGACGGATGGTACCATTCCCCACCTCCCAGGATGGGTGAGAGGTTGATGGGTGTGGGTGGGGGGTTATAGACGGGATGTCCTACCCTACCTAACCTTACCTTACCTTACACCACCCCACACCACCCTACCCAACACTTCACCACCCTTCACCACGCACTGCACCACACCACCCAACACCTACCCTAGAGTTTAGTTAGTAAGTGATGAACTGGCTTGGCCTTGCCTCGATCTGGGACTGGAGGAGCTAGATAGAGGTACTTACTTTGTCGTGTCACAGGCAGGGGAATTAATATCGACTTTTTGGAAGGTCTATTTATGTTACATTAGCTGTTTTTCCTGTTTTTCTTTAATAATTCATATATTTACGCAGTCAACCTCCAAAAGTAGACGTTTATTAACATAGAGATATAATGGGGCACTCCGTACAACATTCAAGCTATGTGGGCGTGTATGACTTGTCTTCTTGTGTACATGACTCGTGTGTGTGTGTGTGTGCGCGTGTATGACTGTCTTGTGCATATGACTGCCATGTATGTGTGTGTATGACTATCTTGTGTATATGTCTGTTGGATTCTCAAGTCTTTGTCCACTAAATTCCCTCACCTAAACCTTCTCCATTACCACACCCCTCATCCCCCAACCCCCACCCCCACTCCCCCCACCCTTACACCCCTCATCCCCCACCCTCCACCCTCACCCCGCCAACCCCCACCCCCACTCCCCCCACCCTCACCCCGCCAACCCCCACCCTCACTCCCCCCACCCTCACACCCCTCATCCCCCACCCTCCACCCTCACCCCCCACCCCCACCCCCCCACCCTCACACCCCTCATCCCCCACCCTCCACCCTCACCCCGCCAACCCCCATCCCCCACCCTCACACCCCTCATCCCCCACCCTCACCCCGCCAACCCCCATCCCCCACCCTCACACCCCTCATCCCCCACCCTCCACCCGCCAACCCCCATCCCCCACCCTCACTCCCCCCACCCTCCACCCTCACCCCGCCAACCCCCACCCCGCCAACCCCCACCCTCCACCCTCACCCCGCCAACCCCCATCCTCACTCCCCCACCCTCACACCCCTCATCCCCACCCTCACCCCGCCAACCCCCATCCCCCACCCTCACCCCGCCAACCCCCATCCCCCACCCTCACTCCCCCACCCCCACACCCCTCATCCCCCACCCTCCACCCTCACCCCGCCAACCCCCACCCTCACCCCGCCAACCCCCATCCCCCACACTCACACCCCTCATCCCCCACCCTACCCTCACCCCGCCAACCCCCATCCCCCACCCTCACACCCCTCATCCCCCACCCTCCACCCTCACCCCGCCAACCCCCACCCTCACACCCCTCATCCCCCACCCTCACCCCGCCAACCCCCATCCCCACTCCCCCACCCTCCACCCTCACCCCGCCAACCCCCATCCCCCACCCTCACTCCCCCCACCCTCACACCCCTCATCCCCCACCCTCCACCCTCACCCCGCCAACCCCCACCCTCACACCCCTCATCCCCCACCCTCACCCCGCCAACCCCCATCCCCCACCCCCCCACCCCTCATCCCCCACCCTCCACCCTCACCCCGCCAACCCCCATCCCCCACCCTCACTCCCCCCACCCTCACACCCCTCATCCCCCACCCTCCACCCTCACCCCGCCAACCCCCACCCCCACTCCCCCACCCTCACCCCGCCAACCCCCACCCTCACTCCCCCACCCCCCACCCTCACCCCCCACCCTCACACCCCTCATCCCCCACCCTCACCCCGCCAACCCCCACCCCCCCCCACCCTCACACCCCTCATCCCCCACCCTCACCCCGCCACCCCCACCCTCACACCCCTCATCCCCCACCCTCCACCCTCACCCCGCCAACCCCCACCCCCACTCCGCCACCCTTACCCCCAAATGGTGAATTCATCTACTGTAAGTCACTCTTTTAAATTGGGGCATTAAAAAAACCAAAAAGCGTCAAAACAACAGAGACTCGACCGGCTCACTACCTACCATGTTGATTGCCCGCACAAGATGGACGAACAGACAGAATCTCATAAAAATAAAGTTCTTTTTTTTCGCCCCCCAGGCTCCGTTGTGGGTCGTTTGACCTGTGCCCGGGTTGGCTAATTCCCGTAAAAAAAAAACCACACACAAGAGAGAGATAGAGGAGAACACAATATCAACTTAGTAAATCCTCCTTCCATTTCATTTCCAGGAACAACTTAGTTCTCCACGAGGTTCACCCGTGGACAGCCATCGTTATTGGAACATGGGGAAATGTCGTCCGGGAACTATTTTTGAAACCAAAAGAAAGAAAATTGATTTGGATGGACATAAAATGTATAAATCTGCAAAGGAATAATATTTGTTATACGATATACTCCATACAGAACAGCACATGCAGAATTGTATTGTTCTTTTTAAAAGCTGTCCATGTTTGTGTACGAAAAATGCCGCCAGCCTCTACTCGCCGTTTATATCCTCCAAATTCGCCTAACCATCATAAAAGGTTAGCCTTTAAGATAACTAATACAACTAATTTATGTGTAGAAATGTATTGAAATCAAATTGAACTAAAAAAAAGTCGTAAATGGTCTATTTGAAGAGTGGTGAGAACAGCTTCCTCTGGGATGGTGAATGACGTCCTTTATCAGAATTAATATCGACCCAATTTTCGTAATGAGCGCAATTAATAACCGTCCAGCACTACCAAAATAATCATTTCCTTAGTATAATTACTTATTAGCCTAGATTTCATATTTTAATAAGTCCAAATATGCCAGGTAACTAGTGCTAGGTACTTCCCAGGCATGTTTCATTTGTGCATCAGTTTAACCACAATTTGCTACTAATAAGATAAATTCAGTGACCTAAATTCATGTTTTATTTTTTTATTCCCTTAGTGACTCGATGTATTACAAAAAAGAACTACTTTACGACTTGTTTGGGCCAACAGTTGGAGTGGTGATATTAATTAACTTTGCCATTCACACTGGTAGAATCAAATGTAGATATATTGGCTTTGTATGTCCATGATTTCAACAAAAATGAATAAGTCCTTCTAAAGTAAATGGAATTGATGATATTATTATCTTTTTGGCCATCCAGCGAATTTAATGATTTTAAGTTGACCGATTTTTACCAGTTAAGTTAGGTTATGTTAGATTAGTTAAGTTGGGTTAGGTTGTAACAGATGGAAATCCCAGGTTAAGCAGTGAAACCATAAATGTGGATATTACCAGGAAATATGTTATGTGAGTTGAGAACATGAACTGAAGGAAAATGTCATGTTCATGACGATAGAACGTGAGGTTATAATTTGATTTGGGATAATGTCAAGTGTGTCATATTATCCACTTGCAGTAACAATGGAATAATATATTGATTGTTAAATGTTGTAACCAAGAATTGAAGATGTAATTTGTTCCTTGTTAAAGTAAGACCTGCGGGTCCAGGGTTATTGACAGTGTGAAAGCATTTCTAAATCTTACTTGTCACAGAAATACTACAACAGTGTCCCATAAAGTAATGAGTATTTGGAGGTGTTTAATGAGGGAATAAGTTCTTGAAGTGTTTGATGAATTAATAAGTTAATTTCGGTTCTGTTTAGCCTGAGTGAATCTAAGATGCATCTTCTCCACTCACTGTATTAATAAATATTGAGTTAGTAATCTGAGTATCACCACTCTACTCCTTCTAAACATTGGTTCCCAGAAAATAATACTTACTCACGTGCCTATACCTCTACCACACTACCCAAAACCCTTCCATGAGTTCTGTTATATAATGAAAAGTCTGGGTGGTGGCAGCTACCCTTTGTAAGTATAAAAAGAGTTGTACTAAGAAAAACATGGTTCCCCAGACTAACCCATGTATAAGAAAAACATAAAACAAAGTATACAGTGGGGTATGCTATAACGAACGTAACTGGTTCCAGAACCTCGTTCGTTATAGGATTAATCCGTTCCAGGCCCCCAAATACAACCACTTAACACTGAAAAAATTATGTGGAAAATGTAAAAAATACAGTACTTTATCTTACCTTAGTGTTATTCAGCATGCAGGTACCCCTAAACACTGGCACATCACTATCACTTCCACTGGGAGTCTTGGCTTTAAGGTCCTCAAACAATTGTCTGGCCTTCTCACAAATTATAGCTTCACTAATGTTACCACCTGCCATTTCTTTCTCCTTTATCCACACTAAGAGTAAATTTTCCATCTCTTCAATCACATTACACTTTGCTTTGCTAAGTCTAAAGATTCCCTTAGCCACTTGCACAGTTTTTAACTCCTCTTTATTCTTCAAAATCGTACATATAGTCGATTTAGCCATCCCATATTCATCACTAAGTTTCGCAATGCTTCTTCCATTCTCACGTTTCTTTACAATTTCTTTCTTAGTTTCAAGGGTTATTAGCTTTCTCACTCGCTTTGGACGACTCATTGTTACAATTGTATACTTGTATAACAAAATAGTTATACAAATAACGTCCACATCAAAAGACGAAATTTCAACAATAACAGTGGTGCACTGGCTACACAATGAGACAAAGATGGCGCCTGACGCTCTTGTTGTGGGTCGCGGTACAACAATATTCATGCGCCAGGCGAAATAGTCCCGTATTCATCCGCGTTCGTTGTAGGAGTTGCGTTCGTTATAGCATTCTCAATGTTATAGGTAAAACCGTTCGTTATAGGAATATTCGTAGTAGGATCCGTTCGTTATATCATACCCCACTGTACTTCAGAAAGGTAAGAACATTAAAACTGAGAATACCATCTATATGAAAGGAAATGAAAAGAAAGAACCTTGACTTGGAAAACATAAGTAGAGAAGCATAAGAGTTACTTATATAAGAATATATAAGAATATAAGGTGTATAGAGATAAAGAACATATAAGAATATAAGTAAGAGAATATAAGAATAAATATATATGTAAAGAATGGAAGAAGGATAAGTATATAAAACAGAGTACTCATTGGAAAGAGTACTCTACAGAGCATATAAGTATGGATAAATAGACTACTAACAGAAAAGAATAGCTGGATGGTAAATAATTGAAGAGAGAAAACTCGGCCCGTTACAAGGTTAGGTTTGGTGACATTGAAATTATCTTTTTTCAAATGCCAAGTAGAGGTGGATGACCTAAACATTCATTTTACCAAATTGATTATGAGTAGATTAAACACATTAGTTGTGTTTTTTTACAAATTCAGACCCCGTAAAGTTCTAATGACAATCACTTCATGACAGATGTTTCACCCTATACACTAAAGCTACTTTATATAAGAGGAAAAAATTAGCACCAAATTGTATTGTTTAATACCAAAAGAAGTCATTGATGATAATATTTAATAACAATATTTCAGGTATTACGACCTGGTCGTCGGGACGGAACACCGTCGTAAGTCGAGGAGAGACTGTAATACATTTTCATCTTTAAACTCCTTGTGTCTTACCTAACTCACCTTGATGCTCCACTCAATTATAGCTAGATGCAATAATTGTAGAAAGTAATCACAGGTATGACTGCCTTTACCATTAATTGTTTTTATATTACAATTCTTGGATATTCAAAGATAATGAAATTATGAATATTCAATAAATGTGATATACGTACAACAGAAATATGTCAGACTTGACTAATTAACTGTGACCATAAATTAACCTAAGTGAATTTGTCCTTAATCCAACCTTTAAAATATGAAAGACAGTATACTTTATTTTATGATAGTTAAGTCAGTTTCCAGTTAGGTTAAGTTAGGTAGGTTAGGTTAACATTTTTATATAGATCATTAAAATTTTAAAGGGCTTATAATTTTTGTTCTATGAATTTCTCCAAAAAAAAGGGATCAAAGTTTTGAAATCACCATAACAATATACACTACAGTACATTAGAAAAAACAATCATTTTTTTAGTGTGTGTTGCATATCAAACCAAGAAATCTGAGTTTCCTTTGGAATTTTTTATTTTTATTTTTTTTAACAGACAAAATTACCTCTTTCCTATATTTCTTTACTGAAGCGGAAATAATAATAATAATAATAATAATAATAATAATAATAATAATAATAACAATAATTTTATTGAGTGAAAGAAGAAGGGAGGCCGAGTGGAGGAAGAACGGGGGGGGGGGAGTGGAGGAAGAACGGGGGGGGGGAGTGGAGGAAGAACGGGGGGGGGGGAGTGGAGGAAGAACGGGGGGGGGGGAGTGAAAGGAAAGGGGGAGGGAAAGGGAAGGAAGAGGGAAAAGGAGAAAGGGGATGGGATAGAGGGTAGGGAAAAGGGGTGGGAAAAAGGGAGGGGCAGGGAGAGGAGGGAGAAGGAGAAAGGGGGTGGTTAGGGGGATGGCAGAGGGAAGGGAGAAGAGGGAGAAGGAGAAAGGGAGGGGAGAGAGGAAGGGGTGGGAGAGAAGGGAGAGGGAATAAAGGGAGGGGGAGGGAGAAGGAGAAATGGAAAAGGAAAGAGAGGAGGGAGAGAGGGAAGGGAGAGGGAAGAGAGAGGGAGAGAGTGAGAGAGGGGGAGAGGGAGAGAGGGGGAAGGTAAGGTAAAGGAGAGGAAGGGTGGGGTTATGAGGAGATATTATCCAATTTTTTGGCCAAGTTAAATTAAACTGTCCACCCGATAATGAGGTATTTCGTCGAAAGTCTTTGACCTAGATCCGTGACCTATACCCGTGACCTAGAGCCGTGACCTAGGGCTGTGTCCTAGAGCCGTGACCAAGATCCGGGACATATCCTTGACAGAGCCGTGACCCTGAGTCGTGACAGCCATGACCTAGAGCCGTGACTTTGCATCGTGACCTAGAACCGTGACCTTTAGCCGTGACCTAGAGCCGTGCCGTGACCTAGTCCCGTAACCTAGAGCCGTGACCTTGAGCCAGGACCTAGAGCCGTGAACCGAGTCCCGTGATCTAGAGCCGTGAACTAGAACCGTAAACCTAGTCCCGTGACCTAGAGCCGTGAACTAGAACCGGAAACCTAGTCCCGTGACCTAGAGCCGTGAACTAGAGCCTTTCATATATACTCACATAGCCTTTATCACTTCTTAATTCAGCAGCATTACACCCACCTACCAAGTTTTATTACATCTATCCAGTTCACTTTATTGCAACCTTCTTCAAAATTATATTCAATATCGACGAATATATAATCTAACCTATAATCTAACTTTGATGTTAGCCGTTGAAATCCGTCTTAAGATAATTTAATTCCAAACAAACATATAAGGAGTGACCCCCCCCCCCCCCGCACACTGTAGATAAATAAACGCTTTAACAACATTGAAAAATAATCCACAAAAATCACGTCACAACAACAATGGCTGGACGTGCATGTCAGGTTCCCATTCAGTATTTTTATGCAAAGTTCATTTACATGTAAATATCAGTTGTGATCTGTGAGCACGTACAGTGCCGTGGTAGTGTGGTGTACTCAGGCACGGACCTCCTCTTAGTGCACACAATTTCAACTACCATTTGTTTGTGTGTTAAAGGGTCTATATAATTACAAACGAACTCATCGCTATATGTAACTAATTCTTGTGATTAATTACACACTATTATTACCATTACTATACCCAGAGATGATGATGATTATTATTATTATTATTATTATTATTATTATTATTATTATTATTAGTAGTAGTAGTAGTAGTAGTAGTCATAGTATTGCATTTTTTATCATTATAATTATTATTAATATCGACTTCACTCCCCAATTCCACCCCAAAGCAAATTATCGTCCTAATCTTTAACACCTTCAATATTAATGTCGTATTTCTCTTTCAGCTCCAGCATTAAGTTAACGAGCACTTAGCGTTGTAATAAGCTACATTTTTGGGTGCTTGCAGGTAGTGTATAATTAAGCAAGCGACCTCCCCCCCCCTCCCGAGTCCACGTAACGTCACCCACTGACAAAGTTGAGACCAAAATCAAGCGACCTAACACACTTATCCCTCCCACAACTAAAAAGAAAGTATAATAATAATAACCACAGCTATTATTCATCACATATACAACCAATACCTGACAAACACCGACCAAACAGCAGCTATCACTCCATCACTATGGGCATGCTTAAGTACAGTCGCCCGTGAGACGCCCGGTACAGATCTAGGGGCTGGCAGAGAGAGACGTGGCGAACCTGGGAGGTGTTCCGTCCTCCATGGGATGAGTTGAAATGTACGAAAATGTGTCCTTAGGAAACCCAACTTTGGACGAGATGAGGGTTAGGAAAACAGATGAGGAGAGGTGAATATAAAGTGTGGAGCGGGTTATTATTAAGAAGTTACACAGCAGCGTGTCTTGTTCAAAGGGTCATATACGGGAGTCATTTATTATCGTTTGTGGAAGGACATCATTTTTTAAAGGTAATCATGCATACACAGACACACGTACGTACAAGAGAGAGAGAGAGAGAGAGAGAGAGAGAGAGAGAGAGAGAGAGAGAGAGTGTGTGTTTGAGAACCAATGTGACTAATCATTATGAGCGTATACGGTTAAATGCTCTTTACCAAATTTAACTGTGTAATACCAATACAAGTCCTTGATCAGCAAATAGAAAAACAAAAACCTTCCATACAATTAACAAGTTTCTGCACTACAGTATAACTTCCTCGATACACCTGGGTGATTAATAAGGTTACGTGTTCTGTTTACCTGTGTGTGTGTTTCTTATACTATAGAGTATTTTGAACCAGGTTTATCACTTAATTTTGGTACTGTGATAATGTTGCCTTTAGTTAGTGTGTCTTTGGGAAACTATAAATTATATGGCATGAGCGCTCCAAATCTATCAGCTTAAGAGGCATTTCTGGTGAAGCGACAGTTGCAATGGACGGGACATGTCATCCACATGCCAGACGACTCCCCCCGCCAGATCCTCTACGTGCAGCTGCCAGAGGCACGACGCAACCCTGGAGGACAATGCAAAAGGTACAAAGACCAGCTCAGAATGACGCTCATAAAATGTAACATTCCTCCAAAGGATCTTGAAACTATTGCATCCGACCGTAGTCTATGGCGCTCCACCTGTACCCAAGGCGTCAAACATCCCGAGAACGAGCGTAATAGAGCCAGATGTACATGTAGGGAAAGGAGACACAATCACACTCCCAGAGACCTTCCACCCAACCCAGAGCTGTCCTGCCCAATGTGTGCTGGTCAAGGATCGGACACCACAGCCTCATCCAGTGGCACCGTCGACAACATCCCTAGTTCACCACTCATTATCATTATCGATTTCATAATGAAGCCGAGTCGTCGTCGGCAACGACTGACAGCCTTAACAATAAGTTATATTTTAATAAGCATCGTATATGTACACACAGTAAAAAAAAGAAGTATCGCGCAGGGGGGGGGGGGGGGGTCTGGTGACTTCTGTCATGATCCATACATCACCTGATGTGTTGGGAGGGTTGGTATGCGTGCCTGTATGACAAAGGTTTCCACCTACCTATGATACAGCAACAGATATGTGAGGACACCCTCAGGCAAGGACAGCAGGTCTACCACCATAATACAGGTCCAACACACATTATCCCTCGTCCATGGTGTCACAGTGTTTCGCACATAATCCGTGCGGTACTTTCGTTTGCTGAGTGTACCTAGTTATCGTGCAACTTTGCCTGAAATATAAAATGGGTAACCCGTCCACACTACTAATGCTGACATATTGTTCCGAGACATGATAATGAAAAGCAAATATGAAACAAAAACTCCAGGCTACTTAAAGAGGCATGAAACGATATGTGCCTGACTTAACACGTACAGTTTATATACACAGAAAAAAAAAAGAATGAGAGAGATCACCAACCAAAGTACGATTTGTTATTGTAAGGGCAAAGGAAATGAAACGTCAGTAGGCAGGACATAGAGGTGCCAGATGAACAACGAACCAACAGTATATTAATGAAATCTTGTACTCGATTCCTTGACAGGAAATACGGGGAAAAAAGTTTGGCTCGTACAGCACATGGAGAGAAGAGATTAGAAAGTTTTGGAGGTACTGAATGGAAAAGAAAGTTTTATTACAGAAGGTCGTGGAAGCATCTGGGGTAGGCGTTTACCAAACAATGGATTGATGGAACTTGAAGATGAAGGCAATATATGTCTTACCTCCCACTAATTCTTCTCATTTATTTGGACTTTTCCTTTTCGTTCTCCTAATATATCGCTCTCATTTTGCTCTTTTCTTTTTTTCGTGTGTGTGTGTGTGTGTGTGTGTGTAACCCTCCTCTTCATCTCCTTTCTCCCCCTTTCCTCTCTCCCTCGCGCCTCCCCAACATATAACTAGGGTGGAGGCCGCACGCATATGGCTGAAGTAATCAATGAAACATTTGCAGATTGCTAAAAATTTCTGCCGGAATATCCGAAGCATAAATGTCACTTGAACGAGCACGTAC
>CAUDMG010002554.1:0-40000 GCA_958450375.1 Homarus gammarus
AATGGTCAGCTATATCACGCTGGAACAGTATCAAAGGCCATGCCCTCAACCTTTCGTGTTGAAGTTGGTTGTTCTCACCTTCCATACCAGCGGAATATTCATCCGCAGACAGATAGGTTTAGCTAGAGATTTGCACCTATCATTGATTATACAGGTGACGCGGCGAGGGATTATGTGAGGAACGTTACTGGCTCCCTGGCACACACTGTCTGGAATATAACCTCGGTGTCTGGGTTTCGGATTTTCGATTATATACTAGTACCCCCCCCCCCCCTCCCCCCTCCAAGATGGTTCCGAAGTTGAACTAATACATTACCTTAGTTAAGATGCCCTCACGGTTATTAGTTTCTTTAGAGGAGTTGTATTACACTAACCAACGACGGGACGATGAGGACAAATATAGCGTCAAAATTACAGTAGGACTCTTTTTATTTATCCTCAGTTATAAGAAAAAAAAATATTTACGAATTATTTTTAACATCTGAATTCACTCTTGATTTTGTTTATCATCGCGTCATGTGGGTCTGTTAGGTGGGTGAGGGTGGGTGGGTGGGTGGATTTACGGGTCGGGATAGAGTGGTGGATAAAGATGATTTAGGCCAAGTGGGTCCATATCCTGATTTGGAGAATAAATATGAGTTAAAATTATTCAGTGGTGATAACAGATGATTCAGTGATAACAACAGCTGACTGAACGATAACAGCAGCTGACTCAAAACTCACAGAGACACGAGGACAGAGAGAGAGAGAGAGGGGCGCTTTAGGAGGTTGGGTAGAGAAGACGTATATATAAGCGACAATATCCATGACTTACGGAAACTCGGGATAGCGGCAGCCACAGCTTTTGAAAACTTCTAGAATGGCGATCAGCAAGCGTTGAAAAGTTTAAATGGCGCTCGGCAAAGAGAGAGAGAGAGAGTGAAAAAAACACCCAAGTCGGCAACACACTGAAAACCCAGTTGCATTTAGTCTTTTCTGGAATTGTTTAAGTTATATACATGTATTAATTGTGTCGGAGTTATGGGATCACGTGAAGATTAGGCACCCTGGATTATTTTGTCTCTTCACCTTAAGATTAATCACCCTAACCCTAACGTAACTTAACCTAATCTAATCTAATTCAACTTAACCTAACCCAATTTAACCTAACCCAACCTAACCTAGCACAATCCTAACCTAACCTAACCAAACCCTTCCAGGTAGAGTTAGAGTTTTTAATCATCAGGTGAAATATAACTGGCCACTTACGTTCAACATTAAGTAAAAAGACATTAATCAAAAGGCTTTGGGTGAAGGTGGTCGTGACTGTTCGGAGTGATGATTTGAATACACCGCCTCTGGTTAGGGATTAAGGGTGAGTTAGGGGCTAATAATTGTACTGATAACTAGTGAATAGATGATGCATTACTTACGACATAATTACGACACTGTGTACTTACGATACGACTTATGATACTATTTATGACACTACTTTCGACACTGCTTTCGACACACACACACACACACACACACACACACACACACACACACACACACAAACACACACACACACACACTTTACTAAGAAGATGCCACACCATCTTCACCATTCTCTCCTCCCACTCCTACACACCACTGCAGGTTTCCGTCGAAGTTATGGGTAACATGATACCTACCAGCAGCAGAAGACCTAAGTTTCCCATGGACCAATAACAGACACTTAGGCCACTTTCCTCCACTTAACCAAAAGCACACAAATTTACCCAATCACTTGCATTACTACTACTACTACTAATACTACTACTACTACTACTACTTCTACTCACCCACCGTCAACCACCACTTGCACACCGACACGCCCCATTCAGCATGTACCCAACCTACTCATCCCCCCCCCTTCCCTCCTCCTCGTCTTCCTCCAAAAACGAAAAAAAAATGAAAACACTCCACTTTTTCCTCCCTCTTAAAAGCCCAGGAGGTCAGAAGCTGTCAATATTTTTCCTCAAGTGTAATACAGATTCCGTGAGCGGCACATTATTGGCGATTTCTATTCGGGTGGGTCGAGCTGGGTTCTCTATAATGGTGTCGATGGTATGGGGTGAAGGTGGGGAGGGGACGGTGGATTGGGGTGAAGATGAGAGAGGGGAGAGACGGCTGGGTGGGGTGAAAGTAGGGTGAGGCGATATGGTTGGGGGAAATGAAGGTGGGGGTTGGGAGGGACTATTGGGTGAGGGATGGGGAAGAGACAGTCGAGTGGGGTGAAGGTAGGGGAGGACGGTAGGGTGGGGTGGGGTGAAGGTGGGGGAAGGGACGGTTCGGGTGGGGTGAAGGTGAGGATTGGGAAGGACGATCTAGTGGGGTGAAAGTGGGGGAGGGAAGGCTGGGTGGGGAGAAGGTGAGGATGCGGGAGGACAGTCGGGTGGGGGAGGGATGGCTGGGGGAGGAGGGTCGGGTGGGGTGAAGGTGAGGAGGGGGTAGGAGCTTTGGGTGACGCCATGTGTGTGAACTTTATGGTGAAGCTCCTGTATTGAAAACGAATAATCGAGCCACCAACATTTTTCCCCTCCCGGGCCTCGTAGATTTAGGTGATGGTGGTGGTGGACCCCTCCCCTCTCCTCCCCTCCCTTTTGGTGGTTGTGGTCGTCGTGGTCGTAGTGTTCATCCAGTGGTCGTGGTTGTAATGTTCCTTTAGTGGTTAAGGTTGATGTGTTCTCTCTCTCTCTCTCTCTCTCTCTCTCTCTCTCTCTCTCTCTCTCTCTCTCTCTCTCTCTCTCTGACCTAGTATTACTGCTGTTATGTTTGATGTTGCTGCATTTGTAGTCGCTGTGGTTGGTGCTGTTCTTGACGTAGTATCGCTGCTGCTGTGCTATTGCTGATTCATACGTCGTACTGCTGTTGTTTTATGTTCTTATGTCTGCTGCTCCTGCTAATGCTGCTGCTGCTACGTAGGAGAAGATCGCCTATCCTTCCTGCTCTTTTAGGTAAATAGGATGTTTGTGAACCCATTTTGGATTATAGAAGTTGATGGTATTATGGCTTGTACTACTGGCTTAAGCTGGATCTCTCTCTCTCTCTCTCTCTCTCTCTCTCTCTCTCTCGTACGAATCATTTTTTTCTAACCATTATTTATTATTGTTATGTTTATCTGTAATAAGTTAGATAGTTGATGATTTCACACACACACACACACACACACACACACACACACACACACACACACACACATAAAGTAATTTTTTCGCAACATCAACAAACTAAAAAAAAATTCAGTAAATATATATCTACCTACTGTACTGTATATACTCGGTTGATAGTGCAGGTGTGTGTGTGTGTGTGTGTGTGTGTGTGTGTGTGTGTGTGTGTGTTCTTATCACCCCATCAACCTGTGTACACCTGGAGGTTAATCTAAATTAGATCTGCTGTCAGACAGTATAGCCGAGAGCATCATTCATTTCCTGGGCTCTCTGATGTAATGTACAGTATATTTTTTATTTATTCCACCCGTCAACTTTACCAGACCAGCGAGTGACGCTCGTGTGTGTATTATTCACACACGAGCTATGATGATGTGTGTAAGAGATGGCATGAAAGATATATATATATATATATATATATATATATATATATTATATATATATATATATATATATATATATATATATATATATAGTGTGAATGAGCTGGAATGGAGAAGAGAGAAGGAGAGAAAAGGGGGCAGAGAGTCAGACTGAGAGACATTGAGACATGCAGACAGACACAAAGACCGAAAGACAAAGAAATCTCCTTTATAACCCTGTAATAAATCTTCCCCCCCCCCCCCTCCCCGCCATCTACACCTTAAAATCGAATCTCTTTTTTTTCCACCTCACCGCCGCCGTCTTCGTTGACTGGTGCTTTGAACGAGTCCATACAAAAATGAAAACTCTCCCCCCACCCAACTCACCAACTGCTCACCTCTGGCTTCACAGTGCTTTTGAAGCATCGAGTCTTTTGAAGTGCTTCATTTGTGTGTGTGATCTGAGGGAGTGTGTGTGTGTGGGGGGGGGGGGTCATTGTTGAAGCGTGTGAATATCTGAACAGTTCTCTGATGATTCCGCTCTAAAATATTCACATTCAAAGGCATTTCGGACCTAGAATGTTTTGAATACAAAATATCACATTACATTATTCCTCAGTACGCATTATATCCACGTGATTTACATTTTGTATCATTGTAACCAGAAATGTTTTGTTTTTTTCGGATGGGGAGGAGGGAGAGGAGAGGAGCGTGTACCATTAGAGGGTGTGATGTATGTATTAGTTCCTGGCAGAGATTGGGATGGTATTGTAGGCTTTCTTTGATGGCGGTGTTGGAGGTGAAAGTAAAACCTGTTTGTATTGTTGTTTCATTAAGTTTGTTTACATGTTAATTGTGTCTTATTTTGTATATATTTTTTTTATTGTTCTTTACTTGTGTTCTTTATTGGTTTTCTTTTTATGATTCTAATCTTCTCTCCTTTTTATATTTATTTAAGCTGCTACCTTTCTTCCATCTTTTATCTCATTTCTCCCATCTCTTCTTCATCCATCTTTTCCTCTCGTTCTGTTTACTCCTGTATTCACCACACCTCTCAACCTCCTTCAGGTAATGTGACTAAGCTAAGACTCAGGGATCACGAGTCCTCATTTCACTCTCAGGTAATGAAGCCATCTACCTGTCCCGTCTCCTCAGTAGGTAGTCGTAGTTTCAGGTGAGAGGGCTCAGGGGATGCTCTTAGGGAGAGGCGGAGAGAGAGAGAGAGAGAGAGAGAGAGAGAGAGAGAGAGTGAGAGAATTTCATGTCCAGGAGAACAAACTACTACTACTACTACTACTACTATAATATTACCTATTTCTTGTACCACTACCACAACCTGACTCAAGTCTCGCATCATCAGTACCCCCGACCACCTACTACTACTACTACCGTCACCACTACTATCACAAACTACCACCAACAGCGTCAAGATTTTGGGGCTTCAGTTGTCGCCTCCTTTAGCACCATCAACTTAAAGAAGCCTGGACGCTGTTGACACCTTTATGCTGAGCCTTGGTGTGAGGGAGGGGGCCGGGGGAGGGAGGGGGCCGGGGGGGGGGGGGGGTGGTGGGGGGGGGGTAATAACTGTGCAAATTTGAACTATTTTATCTTTTTAATTATTTTCTTATTCATAGCTAAACAAGTTTCTTCCACCTATTTTTTTTCTGATTCATTAAGAATTTTTCTCTGTTGATTTTACTTCTGAAACATAAAATAATGTCTCAGTTTTAACACGTAAAATAGTTTCTCATTCAATGTCACTTTAACTGAGAAATAAAAAAAAAAATGTTTCTGTCGATTTTTTTCTTAATTCCGTTATTTAAAATCAATATATCAGTCGATTCTTATATGCGTAGTTGTGATCAGCAAATATATTCTTCTGCTATATTTGACTTCATCATCCATACCAAACTAAGTATGCGTGTCTCTGCCATATTAGAAGGATTTTGCACCAGTGAGATAATATAAATTGAATACTGTTTTGGCGATAATTTTGTTGTTAATTATCATGAAAGAGTGACACCAATTAGGTATGTTAGTGTTTTATTTTTGTACAACTGAGAACTGCAGGTGAGACTGACCATCTCTTAAAGTATACTCTCTCTCTCTCTCTCTCTCTCTCTCTCTCTCTCTCTCTCTCTCTCTCTCTCTCTCTCTCTCTCATATAAGACTGTTTTCTTCCTCGAACTTTCTGGGTGCTTGATACCTCCTCTTTCTCCCCAAAAAACCCGTAACCAATGTTAAAAGTTTCCCCGACTTGGGTACGCTTGATCGTGTGCTCTAGGAACTTTGCAGAGAGAAAAAAATATACTCCAATTTTTAATTGTCACGGAAACCAATTTTTAATTCCTTGCTTCGTGGGTAATGAATCCTGTGTAGGACCCCTTTTTTTTTTTTTTTTTTTTTAGTAAGGGATCCGTTTACCGAATCTGGCTTCATTGATGGTGAGTCGGGTATCTAATCCTGGACCCGAAGATTTTGACTTCCTTAGCAAGGGTTCCTGGTACCCGAATTTTGGTTTCGTTATTGGTTGTGATTCCTGGTACCGAATTCTGGTTTCATTAGCAATACAAGGAATTCGGGTATCGCATCTCGGTCTCAACAACGATTCCTGTTATCGAACCTTGGTATCGTTGATAGTGAATACAGTATTGATTGAGTCTCCTAGTAACGTCTCTCTCTCTCTCTCTCTCTCTCTCTCTCTCTCTCTCTCTTTTTTTTTTTTTACCCAATTTCTCTCAAATTTTTATTTTTCTTCATCCCCCCCCCCCTACATCTTAAGATCACCCAGCGACTACGTTCCAATTTTCTCTCCATTGTCCGAATTTCTCTCTGCCTCCCTCGGGTCTTTGCCTTCCTTCCGTCTTGCCATTGTATTGCCACCGAGTAATGTCCCCTCTGTGTCCCCTCGTCTGTCCCCTCTGTTTGCCCTCCCCTATGTGATTGGTCTCCTTTCCCATATTCCCCGTTTTTTATATTTGTGTTACTTCTTCTTATTTTTCTACTTCCCTTTTCTTCTTCTTCCCCTCATCTCTGCCTTTACTGTTTCAAATATCAGATCTCTCTCTCTCTCTCTCTCTCTCTCTCTCTCTCTCTCCCTCCTCTCCCTCCTCTCCCTCCTCCTCCTCCTACTACTACTACTACTACTACTACTACTACTACTACTACTACTACTACTACTACTACTCTTTGTCTTAAGACCACCACCTCAATCCTTCTTCCCTCTCTACGCAATAGTTCCTCACTTCCCTCTCCTCTTTCATACAATAGACCCATCTCTCTATCCCTCTCTAGCCAGCTCTCTCCCCTCCCCTCCCATAAAACAGCCCTCATACCCTCTCCCATTCACGCGACGACGTCCATCTCCCCTCCCGGTCAACACGACAACTGCTCGCCCTCCCCCCTTCACACACACACACATGACCACCCTTGTCGTCTTGGTCTCCTCATGGTGAAGGCTCCTCTACGCTCTTCCCATATTCTCCGTCTGTCCACCATTTCCCTCTGTTGTTTATCCATTTCTCTTCTTTCATCTCTTTTTAACTCTTTCCTTCCCTCCTTACTCATTACTCCACACCCCTTTCTGCCTTCTCCGTTACCTCATTCCCCTTTCTGTCTTCCTCGTTACTTCATTCTCTGTTCTTGCTTTTAGACAACGACCCACTGCCCTCTCTAGTCCCGAAAGAATGACCACCCATTTCCCTCTTTTCTTCCTCGAAATCATTCTCCCATCTCCTCATTTCCCTTCTAGGAAACGATCTCATCTCCTGTCTCTTTAACCATTTTTTCGGTTGTCTTAAAAAAAAAAAGACCTCCCTCCCTCCCAACGACTCCCCATCTCCTCTCCCCATCTCCCCATTTTGGTCTCTATCTCTCAAAGGGTAGCTATCCCCTCCCTAGAAAATGACTCCCTTTCTCCCCTATTTCCCTGCCTCCCAGAAAACGACCCATCCCCCCCCCTCTCTCTCTCTCTTTCTCCCCCATTTCCCTACCCATCTAGAAAATGACTCCCTCTCCTCCATTTCCCCACCCATCTAGAAAATGACTCCCTCTCCTCCATTTCTCCACCCATCTAGAAAACGGCTCCCCATCTCTCCTATTTCTCCCCCTCCTCACCCCTCCCCCACCCTCCCCCCAACGTGTAGAAGTTCCCCAGATGTAGTAAACGTGTCGTCTTCACACTTACTGCTGCCTCACTCTTCTCGTCACACACAAACGCATCATACGACCCTGCCTACCTACATCACTCCAGCCTGGTGATGGTGTGTTGTGTTGCATGGTGGTTTAACTTGTCCTGGGATGGTTTAATCTTGTTGCACGATGGTGTGTTGTGTTGTAGGGTGGTTTAACTTGTCTTGGGATGGTTTAATCTTGTTGCGTGATGGTGTGTTGTGTTGTAGGGTGTTTTAACTTGTCTTGGGATGGTTTTATTTTTTGTAAGGTGGTTTAATTTGTGTAAGATTGGTTTAATTGTGTTTTATGGTGATGTATTGTGTTGTAGGGTGGTTTAACTTGTCTTAGGATGGTTTAATTGTGTTGTATGATGGTGTGTTGTATAGAATTTCATCGTGGTTTTTTTTTTGTTCTATATATCGTGTTTTCAAGTGTTTTATTAGTACGTGTTTGGTGTTTTATCACTGTTGGATACGTGTTTTTTTATCATGTTTTAAAGCGATATGTTTTGTTGTTTTACGATTTTTTGGGTGCGTGTTCATTATCAGTGTGTGTGTGTGTGTGTGTGTGTGTGTGTGTGTGTGTGTGTGTGTGTGTGTGTGTGTTTTACTGCACAAGAGTTTTAGTACTGGGTGAGTGCTCTAATTCATTGTGTTTTAACTTTCCTTGTTTTATTGCGTGTGTTGCGTGTTTTATCTCCCCGTGTTTTATTGCGTGTGTTGCGTGTTTTACGATGCCTTCATAATTTATATAAAGTCGTGTTTTGTCGGTGGTTTTTCTTATGTGGTTTATTTTTATTTTAATAGGTATTTCGTGTTCCGTTTATTCTTCATTTATTTTTTTTTCTCTCTCTCTCTCTCTCTCTCTCTCTCTCTCTCTCTCTCTCTCTCTCTCTCTCTCTCTCTCTCTTTACCCTTACTCTCCTTGGCTTCCTCTCCTCTTCGCATCTGCCTTCCCTCGCTGTTATTCCCTCCTTGCTCCTTCCATTTACCCATTATCCACCCTCTTTATTCAACATTTGCCTTCCCCTACTCTCGTCTCTCGCACACCCTCTCCTCAGTCCTACTTACCTCGGCTCCCAAGTTATCAGTATTTACATAATTCTTCCCCTATTATTATTAGCCTCCTCTGCTCGCCTGAGGTTCACACATACACACACACACACACACACACACACACACACACACACACACACACACTATACACACACACACACACACGCACAATACACACACACACACACACACACACACACACACACACACACACACACACACACACACACACACACCACCCCCCTCACTCTAGCCTGCCTCCGTCTTCTGATATTCCACCCTAACTAACCGCGTCGTCTTTTGGCATTCCTCCCTAACAAAGCACATGTGTCTAGTACTGCCCCAAGCCTTGTGTAGTGCCATAAGAGAGACGGAATAACGACCTGATCACTATGTTAGTTAATGCCACTGTAACTAAAGTCCCCACTGAATAAATACATATTCTCTATGAAAAAATATTATTGATAAATGCATAATCTGAGGAATAAATGTTATCACTATAGGTAATAAATATTGTTGAAAATAGTGTAATTGTTAATATTTTATCATAGTATAAAAAGAAACTGGCGCCTTGAGAAATATATATTATCGTCGTGAAGAAAGTGTTATCTTGAAGCATACTTGAGCGGCGTCTTTGAAGTCGCGTCAACTTTCTTATGAGGAAATTTTTTAATGGGCATTATCCACTCCTTCTGAGACAAGCAGCTTAGTATAAAAAGTCAGGAAGGATTTTCACAATATATTAAAGATTACTAAACCTTGTCAAGGAGCCTCCGTGAAGATGGTGTCATATTTTGTTCATGTTAGCCACGCCTATACTCCTCGACGCTGCCAGCCTCGTGTGTAAGAATAGACAGAGAGCAGCAAAATCTTGTGTGTTTTAAGCGGTCAAAGTTCAGGTCCATTACTTTGATAAATGGGCCAAGCTGTTGTTTTTATTATTATTATTATTATTATTATTATTATTGTTATTATTATTATTATTATTATTATTATTATTATTATTATTATTATTATGGAGTTAAATTCTATTGTTTTTAAGCAAGTTATCTCGTGGGTGTAATAACAAACAAATAAACCACACACACACACACACACACACACACACACACACACACACACACAGTTTTGTTTTTTTAAGCCACAACTTAACGTGTAAGAGAGAATAGCGCCCTGTCTCTCTCATTTCACTTTTAATGAAGAAACAACGATTAGAAACTTGGTTGCGTCCTCTAGTTTTACCAGCCCATTGTCTTGGCGGTGTCGGTCTGCCTAACTTTGCTCGACACACACCGTAATGGAAGAGTGAGTGGGGCTGTGTGGGAGAGTGGAAGGGAGGGTGGGTGGAAAGGAAGATATGTGGGAGAGTGGAAGGGAATATATGTGTGTGAGAGTGGTAGGAAATATGTGGGAGGGTGGAAGGGAAGGTGTGAGGGAGAGTATAGGAGAGTGGTAGTGAGGGAAGGTGTAAGTGAGAGAGAGAGAGAGAGAGAGAGAGAGAGAGTGTGCAAAGGACTAGAGGGAGAAAATTATTATTATTATTATTATTATTATCATCATCATCATCATCATCATCATCACACAGAGACATTACATTACTCTTTTAACTTTTGTTCCTATAATATCTTACATAGGTTAAATCACATTAGTTCACTCAGAATATAAATTACACTGTGATTATTTCTACATTGCGTCGCGTGATTGATATATTTCCCGGCGTCAGTCTCCCGCCGGGTTACTGACGTTTAATTAGAAGGATCGTAATGGGAAATAATTATTATAGTTGTTATAGCAATCATCTTTACATCATTTTTCTCCCGGTTATTTTGTTATTGTTTTTGGATCATTTTATTTTTGTTTTTATTTGTGTATTTTCATCCTCATTTGTTTTTATTTAATGTTTTTATATGAATTTATTATGTCTGTTTTTTTTATTAATTAGGGTATTTATGATTAATCCTGTCTGTTCATTTTTCTATCAGTAACTTAAAAAATAAAGAGTCTTCGGGTACAGCCATGGAATTTGGACCACATAACACGAGAGACCGAGAATTTATATAATTTTACCCACGTATTTACCTGTTCCTCGTGGGAGTTTTTATCTAGTTAAAATATTTATGACAAGTTGGATCGGAAATTGTTGTATAAAAATGTAAAGTGAATTTTTTATATATTGTATTTTTTTTTTTATCCAATTTCAACTGTTTTAACCACACTTTTGTAATTATCGTCAACAAAGTGATATAATAATTATTGTATCTAATATAATACAGGTGTCTTTTTTTTTTTTGGTTCAAGGGGAAAAAATCTAATTATTCTGCCCAATTGATCAAGAATTTTTTTTTTTCACACAAAGAATTGGCAGAGACACCTGGACCTAAATGATCTCTCTCTCTCTCTCTCTCTCTCTCTCTCTCTCTCATTCCTTCGACTCACCAGACATTTTAAGACTCCATATTGAAACCTAACCTAACCAGTACACGTTTTAAACACCCAGAATATTACATAGTTCACCATCTACGTCTTCATTGTGTCACCTCATTAAATCACCTGAGTTTCTACAGCCACATCAGGTTAATTATATCTAACCTATTACCAGCCCTGACCTGACCTGACTCCCCCCTCCCTCACATCTAAAACAATCCTACTTAATAATGGTTGTACTATTTTTGGCGTGTGTGAATTTTATCAATTTTCTTCCATTAGCTATTCCTCGAAGGTTAAAATTGGGGGGCAGGGGGGAGGTTAGGTTAGGTTAGGTTAGGTTAGGTTAGGTCTCTTCTTTTCTTCTGTTTCTTCTGGTTTTCTTCTTTTTAGTTTTTATTAATTATGTCTATATATTTTTTTTTCTGTATTTTTTCTTGTTCTTCTTCCTCTGATTAAAATTATTCTCGTTTTTCTTATTTTGTGTCTCTATTCTTGTTTATTTTCCCCAAATACTACATGACACACACACACTCTCTCTCTCTCTCTCTCTCTCTCTCTCTCTCTCTCTCTCTCTCTCTCTCTCTCTCTCCCCTTTCCCCCTCCCCCCACCCAATTCTCTCTCACTGATTAATAGAGTCGAGACTATTTTCAGAATTATCATTGCGACAAATACCTTCACAAAAACCTATGTCACGAGTTGAAAGAAAGAAAGAAAGAAAGAAAGAAACCCACTTTAAATCGATACGAAGGTTGTGTTGACTATCGTCTCAACAAAGAACGCCACACTTGCCCCCAATACACACAATGACTTACATACGTACAATAACACGCGACCTTCACGCTCATTGGACAGAGGGGTGAATGACGTCATATGACCTCATTAGCAACACAACGCGGAAATAGTGTCAGGTTTATTATTTTTTTTTTCAAGATTTCTTTTCCCGTTGAAGAAAAGAAGGAAAAAAAATCCTTGAGAATGTCCTAAGTTGTTTGTATTGGTGAGAGGCTGTTAGTGGGTGAAGGTTAAAGTACGGTGGGTTTGTATTTTGTGATATTTTGTCCGCGTTATGTGTATTGCATGGCGTCTACTACCACACACACACACACACACACACAGACTTTCAAGTTCTCTGGCTAAGAGTTCTGTAAATCCTCGTTGTCTTACCTGGGTTCTCTAAGGTGTTGTTTTGTTTCATGTGCTCTTACCTATTTTCTTGTTTTCTTTTGTTCAGTAAAGTGTTCTCTTGTTCACCGTTATTTTAAGTTGTTCTCTTATGGTGTTTTTCGTTCCTTCATTTCACCATAATGTTCTCGTTCTTCCCAGTGTCTATAGTATTCCCTTCCCTCATATTCTAAGGCGTTCTCTTCGTCTTCTGAAATTTCTTTTCCCTCACGTTCTACAAGTTGCCCGACGCTGTGTGGGAACGGGTGAGAAGTCCCCCCAGGTGATGGCGACACAGGCAGCGGCAGGCAACACCAGACCTTGACCTGTCTTCCACCTGCAATCAGAATTAAATTACAATGTCCGAGATTATTATTACTTTTTGAGTGTTGAGAGTTTCAGCCGGAGTCGGCCTTTTAGGTTTTTGTGATGAACTGATCAAATCCACGCACTGACGGGCACGTTGAACATCACAGACAATATAGTAGACCAGCTGGAAAAGCTTTTGCCTCCACAGTCGATAGTGTGTTGTATATATATATATATATATATATATATATATATATATATATATATATATATATATATATATATCTATATATATATATATATATATTGTGTGTGTGTTTGATGTACATATGAACGATACTAATGTGAAATATAGAGTAAAGGGATCTGCCCTGTATGGGCCAGTCGGCCTCCTGCAGTATCCCACTTTCTTATGTTCTTATGTTCTTATGTGTTCCCTCGTTTGATAATGTGGATGTTGATTTGAAAATTGATATTGATAACTGCTGCATGATACCTTCATGGACTGAGGCACGATACTTTGCTCCTGCTCTGATGAATTACGTCACATTGGCTGAGAGTGTTTGGTGATTTATGTGAACAATAAATACACCTTCCCTCTTGCTGACGATTATACACAAAAACCCAGAGAGAGAGAGAGAGAGAGAGAGAGAGAGTAGTTAACCCCTGGAGCTGGTGAACAAGTCCTCTAGCAGCTGAGGGTGTATTAAGGACATAAGTGTTATTATCCCCCTCTACCTTGCTAAACCCTTGTGCATTCCTGGTCAAATATGTACAAGAGACAAGGTACCTCACTTTACTACTGAGAATTATTCATCTACTCATATATATTTTATCCCGGAATGGTCGGCTCGTTTGCCCTCCTCCTCAGAGTTACTTGTGTCTGGTTATCCCCTTACACACACACACACACACACACTTCATGTATGTTTGTGTCTTGTGTTTGTGTGTACGAGATGTTTAGTTATGTGTGTTTTACTTTTGTGTGTGTGTGTACGTGTGTGTGGAGCATCAGGATGGTGGAGCATAGAGGTGGTGGAGCATCAGGCTGGTGGAACATGACGGTGGTGGATCATCAGGGTGGTGAATCATCAGGGTGGTGGAGCATAGAGGTGGTGGAACATCAAGGTGGTGGAGCATCAGGGTGTTGGAGCATCAGGATGATAGACCATCAGGGTGGTGGAGCATAGAGGTGTTGGAGCATAGAGGTGGTGGAGGTGGTAGGCAATTACTGACGAAAACACCAACTCCCACCTCCTTCAATATGTAACCCGGCATATATATTTAAGTAACGTCTCCCTCCCCCCACACTTAACTGTCTTGGTCTGCTTCCTCCTCCTCCTCCTCCTCCTCCTCCTCCTCCTCCTCCTCCTCTTCCTCCTCTCCTCCTCCTCCTCCTGTTTCAGTGGCGTCTTTGAATTTTCTGTGTCTTATCTCCACATTTTTCTTCCATTTATACTCCGTTTAGTCTCCTCCTCCTCCTCCCCCTCCGCCTCCTCTTTCTCTTCCTCCTCCTCTTCGTCTTCCTGACTTAGCCACTTTTCACCTTAACTCTCACCTTTATCCATCCCTCATCCTTCTCCCTTCCACACACCTTCACAATCCTACCGTCTTTCTCTTTCCTAATCTGTTATTATCCAATCTTCCTCTCTTCCCCCAAACGTCTCTCTCGGACTTCCCTTTATTTCTTTTCCTTCCTCCCTTCTCCCATCGTCTTCCCCTTCTTCCTCCTGCAGTCCTTCCGTCAACCCCTCCTTCCCCCTGCCCCTTCCATCAGTCCCTACCCCAGGCGGTGGTAGAGGATCGTATCTCTGGGGATGTGACTTGTATATCAGATCTCCTGCGTCGGGCGGAGGAGCTCCCTAGCAGGTATTATGTATAAGGCAGGTGTTTTCTTCAGCAGGGTATAGTAAGTGGATCTGACACACACACACACACGCACACACACACACACACACACACACACACACACACACACACACACACACACACACACACACACCATGGTTATGCACATCAACCTCTCCTCCGACATTGTCCCACCTCCTTCCATTACTCTAGGTCCGAACACACTCCAGGTTGTAGATTCCACGAAGCTCCTCGGCGTCACCATAGACAACAAACTAAATTGGAAACCACACGTCAATGAAGTTGTCAAATCCTCCAGTTTCCGTCTCCACCTCCTCCGCCGACTCAAGTCCCTCGGAGTTCCTGCACACGAGCTCCTCAGTGTTTACACAACATTCATACTTCCCAAGCTCACCTATGCCTCCCCCACCTGGTCTTCCTCCCTAAATGCCACACAACGTAAACACCTAGAAAAAGTACAAAAGAGGGCATGCAAGATTATTCTCTCCCCCTCCTACTCCACATATCAAGAAGCGCTCAACACACTGACCCTTTCGACTCTCACTGACCATCACCACGACCTCATCTGCAAATTTGGTAAGAAGCTTCTACACCATCCCCGACACCGGCTCCTACTACCACCTGAGATCCCTTGTCCGAGAATTGCTGTTCGACACCACAACCGCATCCAGCCCATACGTGCACGAACTGATCGCTATAAGAACAGCCCAGTCCCAACCATTGTAAAAATTATCAACAACTTGTAATACTGTAACACTGTCACTATGTTGAAATGAACTGTAGTTTGAGCTTTTCCCCATCTAAGTTATTATATGTCTTATTTGTGTCACTTATGTTACTTGTATATTATTTGTAATTCGTAACCCATTCCCCAAATATGTAACTGTATATTTTCAGCCTTCTGGCTGCCAAGCTCCTTCAATAAACCGTTAATTATTATTATTATTATTATTACACACACACAACACATATTATGTACGTGATAAATATTGTAGTTAACTTGTACAGGTAAACAAAGCGTTCTGGAAGGAAGTGTCGATGAGGAGATGAATTTGAAAAGTTAGGAAAGAAGGAGAACTTTGGTATGGGTGAAATTCGGCTGTGGATTAATGACAGTAAAATAATAAGTGAGTTAAAGATACTTGGCTTTGTGGTGTGTTTGAGGGCATGAACAAGGTGAAGAATGGTGTAATTAGGGATAAGAGGAGGATGTTGAAACTCAGGTGGGAAAGGGGGAGGAAATACTGATGTTGTGAGTTACTGTAGAATGACAACGGTAGAGTAATTAGCATCTCATATCATGCAGGTAACAAAGGGAGGATAATTAACATCACACAGGTAATAAGGGAGGATAATTAACATCACACAGGTAACAAAGGGAGGATAATTAACATCACACAGGTAATAAAGGGAGGATATTGAACATTACACAGGTAACAAAGGGAAGGAGGAGGGGGGGGGGGAGAAAAGGTGGGAATACCAGGCATTAATATATTTCTCTATTAAATTATCAATATATACATCCGAGTGACCATTTATTTTTATCTCTAAGGTAGATGTGTATTATCTCTCACCTCTTTGACGGACAGACAAGACACAATCTGAACTTTAGTGAGAAAACTTGGGATTAATTCACCAGGTGACAAAGACCTTTAAGACTGCAAGTGAGAGAGTCAGTGGGTTTTTTTTTTATTTACTGTTTATTGGTTTATTTTTAGCTGCTGTTTTAGTATGGTTTATTAACGTGACAGGTAGGCAAATCAGAGTTGGATTTTCAGTATATAGTTTTGTGCTTATCAGAGTGGGGTGAAATGTAACGTCAATCAGAATAAGAAAAAAAAAAAGCCCCAGTGAACACAGCTTTAGCGATTGTTAATAATACATGTGTTACTGGTTTATGTTTATGTTCACAGATTATGGAACTCATGCAGGTCTTTTTTATTATTGTGTGAGTCTCAGCTATTTCCGCCTTCAGTATTAATCTTGGCTTGTACCAGAATATTTGTGAATAATGGTGATGGAATAATATTAAACAGTACCTAACCTAACCTAACCTAACCTAATCTAACCTAACCCAACTCCAAAATCTTCTAAAGACAATATAAAACAATAGATGTGGAATTTAATTTTTAGATTGGGGGAATTAATATTTAAGTGAAAAAGGTAACACAAATCCTAAAAAAAAAATGACCTGGCCGTAAGAAATAAAGTACAAGAGTTACATACATGCCACTGTAAATATTGAGATGGTTGAGGCTATACTGGGTAAAACAATATATTTTCCAAGGCAGGTAGGTAGGTAGGTAGGTAGGTAGGCCTTTATATCACGTTATAATTAAAAAAAAAAGGGGGGGGGGTTGTGAATCGGCTGGATAAACATAGCGGTACCCTGATATAATAAGCTATATGGTATACATTATATATAAGCTATAGGTTATATATACTATACATAGGAGTTTATATAGTGACGGAGGCTTCCCTGGGAATAAAATATGGTGAAGAGGATAGATACGTGAGGTACTACTATACCTTGCCCCAGGGCCCCGAGATAACCCCACACCACCCCTCCCCACCCCACCCCACCCCACTCACTAATGGAAGCACCGGCCCCACCCCATTACTGCTTCCGGCCCTCCAGCCTACACACTCGGAAGCCAAAAACACACCAGGATATGCAAAAATGACGAAGTGGATTCCAATGTTTGAGGCATCGAAGTGTTTGTGTTGGATATTGAACTGTAGATGTTTTGTGGGGAAGGTGCTGTATTGTGTGATGGGGAGGGTGATGGGAAGGTGATGCGTGGGGTGATGGGAAGGTGATATAGGGGGTGATGGGAAGGTGATATAGGGGGTGATGGGAAGGTGATGCGTGGGGTGATGGGAAGGTGATATAGGGGGTGATGGGAAGGTGATGCGTGGGGTGATGGGAAGGTGATGCGTGGGGTGATGGGAAGGTGATATAGGGGGTGATGGGAAGGTGATGCGTGGGGTGCTGGGAAGGTGATGCGTGGGGTGATGGGAAGGTGATATAGGGGGTGATGGGAAGGTGATGCGTGGGGTGATGGGAAGGTGATGCGTGGGGTGATGGGAAGGTGATATAGGGGGTGATGGGAAGGTGGTGCGTGGGGTGCTGGGAAGGTGATGCGTGGGGTGATGGGAAGGTGATATAGGGGGTGATGGAAAGGTGATGCGTGGGGTGATGGGAAGGTGATGCGTGGGGTGATGAGAAGATGATACGTAGGGTGATGGGGAAGGTGATACGTGGAGTGATGGGAAGGTGATGCGTGGGGTGGTGGGAAGGTGATGCGTGGGGTGGTGGGAAGGTGATATAGGGGGTGATGGGGAGGTGATACGTGGGGTGATGGGGAGGTGATGCGTGGGGTGGTGGGAAGGTGATACGTGGGGTGATGGGAAGGTGATGCGTAGTTGGGGAGGTGATACGTGGGGTGATGGGGAGGTAATGCGTTGGGTGATGGGAAGGTGATGCGTGTGGTGATGGGGAAGATGATAAGGTGATGGAGAGGTCGTACAGTGCATGGGATGATGGGAATGACTTTCATAGATAATAAAATACATATATTTTATTTACGTCTGTAATTATTTACTTTTGGTCAGATATGAATTTATATAGAAACTGGGAGAAATTAATACTAGTAAATTATGATTATAGTAATACTAATAGATGATTTAGTTCTAGGTTCCTCACAGCTGACTAAAACCGTCTGTATGGTTTTAGCCCGAATAGGAACCATAAGGGCGTTTGTACCACTCAGAGGGTTAAGACTAGCAACCCTCTGGTATATAAGGTACAGGTGCATGCATATAAATCATAACCTTTACATATATTTGTGTGTTTACGTTCATATATGATTGTGTGTGATTGTTTGTGTGTGTCTGTACAATCACATAACATCCAACCATTATCACGCGGATTGACGAAACATTGATTCGTAACGTGACGTCTCCGTACACGATTGGCTGAATGGTTTAATTGTGTAGTCGATGAAACGGGGCGCTTCTATATAACAAGCTATTGGAAATAATAATAATAACAATAATAACAGTGCGTGACAGAGACTTAATTGGATGGTCTTATTGGAAGTTATGGCGGAAAGAAAACGCATCGCTTATTATTACTTGTGAAGAAGGAGAGGAAGAAGTATAGTAAGGTTTTCTTGTTATTATACTTTGTCTTGTTATATCTCTTGTGCTCACAGCTACTAGGAGTATAATATATGGTGCTCACAGCTACTAGGAGTATAATATATGGTGCTCACAGCTACTAGGAGTATAATATATGGTGCTCACAGCTACTAGGAGTATAATATATGGTGCTCACAGCTACTAGGAGTATAATATATGGTGCTCACAGCTACTAGGAGTATAATCTATGGTGCTCACAGCTACTAGGAGTATAATATATGGTGCTCACAGCTACTAGGAGTATAATCTATGGTGCTCACAGCTACTAGGAGTATAATCTATAGTGCTCACAGCTACTAGGAGTATAATCTATAGTGCTCACAGCTACTAGGAGTATAATATATGGTGCTCACAGCTACTAGGAGTATAATATATGGTGCTCACAGCTACTAGGAGTATAATATATGGTGCTCACAGCTACTAGGAGTATAATCTATGGTGCTCACAGCTACTAGGAGTATAATCTATTGTGCTCACAGCTACTAGGAGTATAATCTATAGTGCTCACAGCTACTAGGAGTATAATCTATAGTGCTCACAGCTACTAGGAGTATAATATATGGTGCTCACAGCTACTAGGAGTATAATATATGGTGCTCACAGCTACTAGGAGTATAATATATGGTGCTCACAGCTACTAGGAGTATAATATATGGTGCTCACAGCTACTAGGAGTATAATATATGGTGCTCACAGCTACTAGGAGTATAATCTTTGGTGCTCACAGCTACTAGGAGTATAATCTATGGTGCTCACAGCTACTAGGAGTATAATATATGGTGCTCACAGCTACTAGGAGTATAATCTATGGTGCTCACAGCTACTAGGAGTATAATCTATTGTGCTCACAGCTACTAGGAGTATAATCTATAGTGCTCACAGCTACTAGGAGTATAATCTATAGTGCTCACAGCTACTAGGAGTATAATATATGGTGCTCACAGCTACTAGGAGTATAATATATGGTGCTCACAGCTACTAGGAGTATAATATATGGTGCTCACAGCTACTAGGAGTATAATATATGGTGCTCACAGCTACTAGGAGTATAATATATGGTGCTCACAGCTACTAGGAGTATAATCTTTGGTGCTCACAGCTACTAGGAGTATAATCTATAGTGCTCACAGCTACTAGGAGTATAATATATGGTGCTCACAGCTACTAGGAGTATAATATATGGTGCTCACAGCTACTAGGAGTATAATATATGGTGCTCACAACTACTAGGAGTATAATATATGGTGCTCACAGCTACTAGGAGTATAATATATGGTGCTCACAGCTACTAAGAGTATAATATATGGTGCTCACAGCTACTAGGAGCACAATATATGGTGCTCACAGCTAATAGGAGTATAATCTATAGTGCTCACAGCTACTAGGAGTATAATATATGGTGCTCACAGCTACTAGGAGTATAATATATGTTGCTCACAGCTACTAGGAGTATAATCTATTGTGCTCACAGCTACTAGGAGTATAATCTATGGTGCTCACAGCTACTAGGAGTATAATATATGGTGCTCACAGCTACTAGGAGTGTAATCTATGGTGCTCACAGCTAATAGGAGTATAATCTATGGTGCTCACAGCTAATAGGAGTATAATCTATGGTGCTCACAGCTACTAGGAGTATAATATATGGTGCTCACAGCTACTAGGAGTATAATCTTTGGTGCTCACAGCTACTAGGAGTATAATATATGGTGCTCACAGCTACTAGGAGTATGATATATGGTGCTCATAGCTACTAGGAGTATAATCTATAGTGCTCACAGCTACTAGGAGTATAATCTTTGGTGCTCACAGCTACTAGGAGTATAATCTATGGTGCTCACAGCTACTAGAACTATAATCTATGATGCTCACAGCTACCATGAGTATAATTTATGATGCTCACAGCTACCATGAGTATAATCTATGGTGCTCACAGCTACTAGGAGTATATTATAGTATAGCATAATTCATACCTGCATCGACCTACTAGAACTGTAACTAGCTGGAAATGTATGGCAGTGGGGCGTTGGGCATTACAATGATAAATATTTATTCCTACTCACGTAAACCCATTGTGCAAATGTAATCGTGAAAATCTACATATATATAATCAGGGGGGCTTTTGCAGTTCAATTAGCACATTTGCAAAAGATAATTTAGTCATAGTTCATGCATTAAACTGCTAAAAAAAAAAGTGTGTGTGTGTGTGTGTGTGTCTCTGTCTGTGGTTGATGGCTGGGTTATATACTCGTACAACGTCACTATGTATATATACGCAACCACGATCGTTAGCGCAGTTAGGTTGAAAAATGGGTTACAAATATCTTAAAAGAATGAATATATGCGAGTGTAATCCATGTGAGAGGAAAATATTGCTCCGGAGAGAGAGAGAGAGGAGAGAGAGAGAGAGAGAGAGAGAGAGAGTCGCCTGGAGGATCGTTACGTATTTGTTAGCCATTTTCTGTGAACTGGAAATAGGGGGGGGGGGGTAGTTTTCATGTTTTTAAAATACGAATAGAAAACACAGAGGTTTCTAGACTCTCTCTCTCTCTCTCTCTCTCTCTCTCTCTCTCTTTCTTTCTCTCTCTCTCTCATTCATCTCCAGCAACCGTGTGTGTGTGTGACAGAGAGAGAATCAAGAGTGAGTGTGGCGTTTGTTTTAGGTCAGTTATATGAAGTGTGACCCGCGTGAGGTAGAGGCGTGACCAAGTGGAGGTAGGAGGGGCAGGTGAGTGGACTTGTGCCATCAGGAAGGTGAAGTATATTGCTAGCCTAGACACCTGGAAGAAGACACCAAAATATTAACGGGAAGAAAGAAAGACTCAGAAGTGGATATTTTGATAAAGTTTAGAGAAATATACTGATATGAAATAAAGGTTTACATATTGATTATTATTTAAGGTAAAGTATCAGGTATTGCTCAGGTAAGGTGAGTTTGATAAATAGTTGGTCTGAATTATCACAGGTGTACTGATGTGGATTTTTTTTTTTTACGTGGATAAGGACTTAGTATAGATGTAATGTTGTTAATAATAATAATAATTATAATGATGATGATGATGATGAAGATGGTAAAATTAAAAATGACAATAATAATAATAATAATAATAATAATAATAATAATAATAATAATAATAATAATAAAAATAAAGGTACTATACTCTTAACAATAGTAAAAGTAGTAATAATACTTCGACTAATAAAAAAAATAATAATAAAATAATACTAATAATAATAATACTAATAATAATGATAATAATAATAATGACGATGACGATGACGAAGGATGATGATTTGGACTATAATAACAACCTCATTACAGAAATAATATCCTCTGGCCTCCACTATCAACCACCACAAAGACAGCCAGACAGACAGACAGACAGATATTAGGGGAAATAGGTGTTAAATGTGTAGGTATCTCTCCGGGATCAAACAAGGGAGGTGGAAGGTCGTCTGAAGGCACACACATTCGTTTCACTTTGGTCGAGATGAGAATATGTAAATGACCCTCTGAAGGCAACAGACGGAACAGAGAGAGAGAGAGAGAGAGAGAGAGAGAGAGAGAGAGAGAGAGAGTACCCTAACAGCAATAATAGATGATGGTGTGAACAAAAGTTAAGTAAACAAGAACAAAGTTATTATTGTTAGTGTTGTCTCTTAACTTATGTACAAAAGTGAATGTATCTTAAGTTAAGGTAAAACTCCTGTGTAATTTTTATTTAATTTTCCTACGATTTTTTATACAGTTTTACCTTACGTTTCATCCCACATCTTAATTTACGAGGAATTTTTAGTAACAGTGAAAAAAAAAAGTGGAATTAAAATCCGTTTCCATTTTCGTCTTTAGAAAAAATCGGATCTATTTATAATATGAGTAATTTTAGACTAACTCTATATTTCCAGCAATTGTTTTTTTTTTTTTGTTCTTTAGTTTTGTTTTTTTTAATTTAGAGGTACATGGACTTATTAACTTATACGGTATAAACGTGATGAAATAAATACTTAAAAGTGTGTGTGTGTGTGTGTGTGTGTGTGTGTGTGTGTGTGTGTGTGTGTGTGTGTGTGTGTTACTCTTTTGTTATTGTGTACCTGTGTTTATACTTGTGACTCTTCTCCATATTGTGGTACAGGAATCATTATAAAAACTTAAATATTACACTATTTCTGTGTGAGACGGCCGAGACCTGTCACTTGGCCCAACAGGTGTAACTCCTCTCGTTCTGACTGATAATTGTACACCTGACTGTATGTCACCTTTAACTGGTGTACACTGTGTGGAATGGGATGACCCTATGTCACTGTAAACTGGTGTACACTATGTAGATTAGGGTGACCTTGTAAACCCATTCCCTACAGTTGGGCCAGGACGAATCATTGACCAAACAAAACACTGTGTTCATTAGTTCTTGTGAAGGTAGACTGGATTTTTTTTTTATTAAATTCTTTTACAGAGGAGCACCAAAAATGCTGCTAGATTAATATGGCTTTTTGCATCCATTAGTGTAACAATGGGAACCTGCGATCCGTTACACACGATTTTATTTTGTTTTTGTGATATGTTTAGATGCGCGTGTGAGTGTGTGTTCATTATGGAATTCTTTCATTAACAAGTAAATTTGGGAATTATCCACTATCGACTGAAAAATTCATGACTGTAGTAGATCTTACATGTGTGTGGCTGATGAACACGGGAGGAAGACCCAACCAGAGTAGGTTAAAGAAAATGAATAATCTGCATAAATTCAAGATGACTGCCAGAATAACCGTCGCACAGGAACTTCTGACAAACAATAGTTGAACTGCACTAGAGACGAGATTCTGTCTGTTGCTGAGCCTCCACACAACCAACCCGAACACAGTGATGAGGGATGAACTGCCGCATGTGACAACAGAAGCGCTCTCGTCCATATATTTCCTCCACACAAAGGCGGCAAGACATTCCCGAACTTTAAACGCACTTTTATTGAAGTTATAATAAAGAGACTAAAGATCCCGAAGCTGAGTGATGTCGTTTGGGTCAGCTATGTCGAGGACAGCTCGAGAGAAGTTCTGAGAAAGGAATACAAGTCACAGCCGAGACACCACCATCAGGAGACTGCTTCTTGTTCTTCAGGTTGGACGAGAACAAGGTTGGTGTCTACCAGCCAGTATCCAGCAGACTCCACCACGACAGTGAGTCTAACTGTGGGAACAGAGATCATCATTACCTACGAACCCTCGTGTAGGCCAGACTAGTGTTGACAGTGACACCAGTCGTGTGTAGCCGAGTAAGCTCGAGGAAGCCGACAGCCGGATATTCGTGCTCCTGGCTCATTATTAGCGCGTCAGATGCTGATGTAGCGGTGTTAACAGTCTACACTCCATGAGGGCTGTGTCAGGGAACTGTGGGTCGAGTTTAGATGCGGATGTGACACTAGGATCACAGCAACTCATGCAGCCACAGCTAACTTTGGACAAACGAGATCTGTGGTCCCGCCAGTGTTTCATTACTGATACTGTCCCGCCTGTAGAGAGAGAGAGAGAGGAAGCGTGCTGGGAGAGCTGAAGCTTACTCATCGAGCTTAAGAGTTCTCCTATTGTCTCGGAAGATCTACACCGGCACCTCCCACTTCTATACAACAGAGCGTTCGAGAACACCCCCAACACTTACTGAAGGAGCCCCTAAAGAACCCGTCAGGAGGGAGTGTACCAGGTGCGTGTATCTGGGGTCAGTCTCCACCTTGAGTCACCTCTACCTATGCCTGCTGAGAGGGGGGGGGGGGGGGACGCGTAGAGACTGTGGATAATGTCTACTCTGGACGGCACTGCCACAAGTGTCAAGGAACATGTAAAGGTCCACCTTGAACTGTGGTGACTTGTGATTAAGGAATAATTCTTATCCTTCAGTACTCAGTCCGCTATTGAATTATACTTATGACTCCTAGTACCGCTATTGCTAGTGTTGTTGTAAATTTTCCCTTAATTCCATAAGATACAATATGAATACTGTGCTGCTCACCAGGTGCCTTTAACTCTGTGTGTACTTGGTGTGTCAGGTGTAGACACTGTTGAGTTGTCTACTAAGATTTCTTAATGATGATAATAAAACGTTTGGTATTTGTTATCATCCAAACAAAATCTTTAAAAAAGGTTGTTTAAAAAAATCTGCCAATTATTATATTCTGAATATATCTTCACTGATTTTGCTTTTATTTCGTAGATTTCTATATGACAAATGAAAATCAAATCCCAGGAGATAAATTCAGTCACTTTTTTTTCGTTTTTTCCTCCTGTCAGAAGTCAGAAGTCAGAAGTCAAATACAAGGTCAAATTATACTATCCATGATATACAGACATATATATTTGTTCATATATGGAATAACGTAAGTAAAACTATATGACCAAAAATAAGTGACGGTGCCTTACAAGACTTAACTCATCTGGGATAACTAATGCAATTTACTCACCTCTCGGGGCCTAACTTGCTTGTGTCTTCCTCGTACGTAATTCAAGACTCACCGTTTTAACTCATCTGGGGGTTAACTTAGGCATATTACTCACCTCTTGTGCCTTCCTCAACACTCTTTAAGTACCAGGCGGGAGAAATTTCTACGTCCTTACCCAAATGTTGAACTCTCATCTGTTAAAAGCCTTCAACTAACAGCATTATTCTGGGCAACAGCTGTCTCGGTGTGTGTGTGTGTGTGTGTGTGTGTGTGTGCGTGTGTGTGTGTGTGTGTGTGTGTTTAGAAGAAAGTAGAGAAAGTTTTGAGAGAGAATTTGACACAAGAAACACATACAGACAGACGATGAAGACAGATATACTGACAGATCTTTGACAGACGATGAAGACAGACAATATTTGTTTTTGTAAAGTTGACCAGACAGACAGACAGAGATTCATAGTGACAATTGTTATAATACCTTATTTTTTTCTCTTCGCAGGTGAGTGACGAGGTATTGCCGTGTGGTGGTGAGGTGAGTGACCGATGATTTGTGGGTCGTTACTCTTGAGTGTATCATGAGAGTGGTGGAGATGCACTTAAGTTGAGTCTCTCTCTCTCTCTCTCTCTCTCTCTCTCTCTCTCTCTCTCTCTCTCTCTCTCTCTCTCTTGTCTTTTTCTTTTACTGTTATTATCCTTTCTTTTACTCAGTTAAATATTAGTAGTTTATATGTCGGTCTGTCTGTCTGTCTGTCTGTCTGTCTCTTGGTTTAGTGTCAATGTTTTCTGTGTTTGGCTTGTCTGCTTGTATGTCTGTTCGTTAGTCTGTCTTTCTCCGTCTCAGCCTGTCTGTCTGTTGTGTCTTCTTTAGATCTGTCAGTATGTCGTCTGTCTATCAATCAGTGTATCTTTATATCTGTCTGTTAGTCTGTCTGAATGTCTGTCTGTCTCTCCACGTCTCAAACATTTTTATATAAACGTACCAAGTGACCTTATCATATAGCACTGTCTTCCCCCGAGCGATATATAAAGGTGGTGAAGCTCGACACCTCTTTTCCCCCTCCTCCCCTCCCTCCCCCTTCCTACCTTTCCCCTCCTCCCCCCCTCCTTTCCCCTTCCTCCCCTCCCCTCCTTACCCCCAATCACGGTCCATTATTTAAGTAGTGGGTTATTAGGAAGGCATTTAGAGGCGCTGTTGTGAGGTTAATGGCGCTGTGTGTTGCTGGAAAAGAGTAAAGAAAGTCAATTGGATATTTTTTTCTCTAAATAATTAATTAAAAATGTAAATGGCGACTAAAAATAAAATTGAAAATAGAATTAAAAAAATCATTTATGGGAATAGAAATAAGAAAACTGTGTCTAGGTTTTATAAGGAAATAAAACACTAGGAGTTGGCTGGTTCCGGCATCTGAATCCCCCCCCCCCCCCCCCTCGGAGGATGAGTAGTCGGTCTCCCGCCCTCTCTTATCTGAAGGAATCTGATCCTGTGTTTACGAGAGCGATTTGATGTTCATTTGTCAACATGGCGGCTCGCAAACGATGGCATCAGCGCTTATTGTTTGTTTACCCAGGGGAGGGGGGGGGGTGAGCACGTCTGACCGTCGCTTTGGTTGGTGAATGTTTGTGTAGACGGTGTTTGTGTAGGTTGGTGGATGTTTGTGTGGACGGGTGTTTGTGTTGGTTGGTGGATGTTTGTGTAGACGGGTGTTTGTGTGGGATGGTGGGTGTTTGTGTGGACGGGTGTTTGTGTAGGTTGGTGGATGTTTGTGTGGACGGGTGTTTGTGTGGGATGGTGGGTGTTTGTGTGGACGGGTGTTTGTGTGGGATGGTGGGTGTTTGTGTGAACGGGTGTTTGTGTGGGTTGGTGGATGTTTGTGTGGACGGGTGTTTGTGTAGGTTGGTGGATGTTTGTGTGGACGGGTGTTTGTGTTGGTTGGTGGATGTTTGTGTGGACGGGTGTTTGTGTGAGTTGGTGGATGTATATATGGATGGATGGATGTTTGTGTGGATGGATATTTCTTCTTTCTTTATCGCTCTTTCCTCCTTCTCTATATCACTCCCTAATTTTCTCCTTCTACCCATTCCCTTCCTCCTTCCCCACGTTTCTCTCCCACCCTCCATCCCTCCTTTTCCTCCCCTCCCACCCTTACCCCACCTTCCCTCCTCAGCATACCAAGTTGTTGCCCGTATTAATCCGTGTGTCAGTCTGTCTGTTAGTTTTCCTTTGCCTGTCAGACTTCCAATCCCTCTAAGTGTAACTATCAATAATTTTCAAGGCGATGGACAGTCAACCAAACTTTCTCTCCTCTGCAGGCTGTCTTAGGAGAGCTTTCTGTTGCTTTTGTCCTTAATTATTAACTTTCACCGTCTCCTGCCTCTTGGGAGGGGAAAAAGTTTATATCTTGCTTTCGTTATCTTAGATGGAGGTGTTATATATAACTGTCCCTCGATATAGCGGACATCACTCTCCGTATAGTTCGTTAAATTGAAGTTTCACTGTACAGCGTATTTACTTATTTATATAATAGGTGTGTTCCGAGCGAAGACTTTTGCTTCCATGCATTTCAATATTTATCTGAGTTTGTAACACTACTACACGTCACTGTAGTAGCTTTACATCGTATATTCAGAGCTCTTTAATCGACACCTTGTTTTGCCCAGTGCTTGTCCAAGTCTTAAGTCGACACGTGTAGAGGCTCGACCAAACATACCAGGTAATGCCGTCGACAGTACTTAAGTGTTTTAGGTGTGTACGGTAACGTTGACACACACACACACACACACACACACACACACACACACGTGACCCTTAGTGTCACCCTCATCACTCACGGTCACTCCCTCACCAGGTGTTCAAGGTCCTTAGATTTCTACCTTGATTTCAGCCCATCTCCTCCCCCTCCCTCCTCCCATCCCTCCTCATCATGTATTATATCCCTCTCCCATCATTCCCTGTCTCCCATCCCCCCACATATGCCCCCCTTCCCCACCTTTCCCTCATTCCCATTAACAACTTCCCCTCCGGTATTTCCTAGATTCCTTTCCTTTCCCATTCTCCACATCATCTCCCCTTCCATCATCACCCCTATCCTATACACCCCGCCCCCCTCTCTCTTCCCCTACACCTCCCACCCGCCTCGTGTGTCTCCAGAGGAAATTTCATGGAAGAAGATTTGATATTTTTTGTCTGTGTCGTAGCTTCAGTGTTTCGGCTCAGGTGCGTTCGTACATCTCAGACCAGGAGGAAATTATGAACGTGGGTGTGTGTGGGTGGGTGGGATGGTGTGTACGAGGGTGGTGGTGTAGGTGGATGGGTAAATGTGGAATAAGTGGGTATGGGTGGATGAGTGGGACGGAGGGAATGGGTAGAGCCGTAGCAGTGAGATCCTGACTAATGGTTGTATTGATCAAACACTGATGTAGATCTCAAGTGGTCGCTCACCTGCTGGTTGGTCAATGTTTGAGAGAGGGAGAGAGAGAGATAATGTGGAAAGGCACCTTTTTCCTTTGTCCTTCCTTTCTCTGTCGTTCCCATATTTATTCTCCTTATATGTATTCTCCATCATCACTCCCCGGAGGCCTAACAGTACCGCCCTGATTTGATTTTTCTTTTTAGAATTTGTCCCGTGAGGGGGCTAGTTTATTGGGCACCCCCCTTGCATCCTGTGCAAGGTGAAGCTCAAAAGCGTTTACAGCGCCCAACTGGGAAGCATGTGTAGTTCATGCTCACCTTCATGACTCGTGCGTTAAGGACGTAAAAGCCTGAAGGGTCATGGGTTTTGTCATAGGGTAAGTGGGGATGTTGTGAGAGAGGGTGTGAGAGTCGGGTTGTCCACAAAGTTTACAAATAGTGTGGCCAGGCTCAGGGTTGCCAATGTACTCACAAAGGTACCTGGCCCCACCTCACAGGACTGCCGCAGCACCTTCAGGCGTGCCCAGGTGAACCGCCCACCTCCTCACCTGATAGGTCCCTCGTCAAAGGTAGAAATAGAGCGAGAATATTGGAGTAAGTGCAACAGGGTGTACCAAAAGTTGTCGCGTATATAAGACTGTGGTTAGGTTATGAGAGAGAGAGAAGCAGGTAATTATCAGTGCTTCTCACCTGTTTAAGCTTCCGTCAGGCTTTATTATTAAATACCTTCCATCTACTGTTTATTATTATTGTTTCCCTTCGAGAATAATATATATATATATATATATATATATATATATATATATATATATATATATATATATATATATATATATATATATATATATATAAACACATCTCTGGTGGGCTTACAAACGCGGGTCGCGTTGGAAAGAAAACTTCAAACGTGAAAACTTTAATGGTTGTGGCTCTTATGGTGTTGTGGCGCTGCTATTGTTGTGTGTGTGTGTGTGTGTGTGTGTGTGTGTGTGTGTGTTGTTATACATGTGTGCATCAAAGTAGCAAATAAATACACGCATCTATTCACACTCAATATAAAAACGACACTGTAACCTCAAATATCCCCTTCCCTTCCTCCCCATCCCCACCATTTCCCATTTTTTACCCTTTAGCCATACAGACAACACCCCTCCTCCCTCTACTGAAAACCTATCCAGTTCAGGGTAGTCAGTTCCATCTAACCTGTGTTCGTCCATTTGATGCATTGACAGTGTGCAAATTGCATTCAGTTCAGCCAATAGAAAATATGACATTGGTATGTTAGGGTAAAGGCAGGCGGGCGGGGGGTAGTAGGTGGGATATATCAAAAATTAAAAAAAATGAAGATAAATGCATATATATATAAATTCAACAACTGATTTTAGTGTTTATTATCGATGGTAAAATCAATGTGTATCATATGTGACTTTCACTTGGGTGTTGGGTGGGAAAAACAAGAGAGACGAGTCGTGTTTATATCGCCAGGGGAGATTTTTGGGGTGGGTTTGTGGGATAGAAAAAACTAAATTGTTATTTGAGAGGCGGGGAGTGTTGTGATGGTCTGGCTGGTACAGGTTAGGGAGGAGTGATGTGGGGGAGGGTGGAGTGTGGAGGAGATGGGTAGGGAGGAGTGGGGGAGGGTGGAGTGAGGAGGAGATGGGTAGGGAGGAGTGGGGGAGGGTGGAGTGAGGAGGAGATGGGTAGGGAGGAGTGGGGGAGGGTGGAGTGAGGAGGTGAGGTAGGGAGAGGTGAGATGGGGGAGGGTAGGAAAAGGGTGGGGGATGGAGTGTGTGTTTTACCTTCAGTAGACTTTAAAATATGAGATAAGGTATTAATATAATAAGAGTAATGGTCACACACACACACACACACACACACACACACACACACACACACACACACAAGCCCCAGCAGTCACAGTGGGTGCCCATCCTCTCCAGCTGGTGCAGTCTGCCAAACTCCTGGGTGTAACTATAGACAACAAACTTGACTGGAAGGCCCATGTAAATAACACAGTCAAGGCAGCCTCGTACCATCTCTACATGCTACGAAGACTTAGGTCACTTGGAACACCCACGCCAGAGCTGAGGACCATCTACAACGCCTTTATTCTCCCTAAACTAACGTATGCGTCACCAGCCTGGTCGTCTTCTCTCAACTCCACCCAACAACGTCAGCTAGAGAAGGTACAGAAAAGGGCCTGCAGAATCATGCTCAGCGCAGAATACTCCGGCTACACCAACGCTCCCTCCATCCTGGAAAGGCCATCCCTCAGTGACCTCCACCACCAAGCACTGGAAAGGTTTGGCCGTGGACTACTTCACCACCCTCGCCATCGCCACCCCCTGCCACCTGCAGCCCCCCACCCAACTCGCGCAGTCCGCCACTACAACAAAATTCAGCCCATAAGAGCCCGCACCGATAGATATAAGAACAGCACCATCCCATCTATTGTTAAAATAATAAACAACTCCTGATTTATGTACTGCACAGCCCTGTAAATGTATTCAATGCATATTATATCATAATGTCTAAATTAAATGTAAGTCTGTATATTTTCAGCCACCGGCTGCAACTCTATTAATAAACCGTTTATTATTGTTATTATTATTATTATTACACACACACACACACACACACACACACACACACACACACACACACACCATGACCTCAAGGGTGATGGCGTGACAACTAGGAGGGAAAGAGCCTGGTCCGTGATATTAATGGGAAAACTTACCCACCTCATAACACGGCCTCAGCCAACTAATGATAAAGGCCTTGCCGGGATTAAACTGCTGCTGAACGTGAGGTAGTGCCTTGAACACGTACTCTTAGTGTGTGTGTGTGTGTGTGTGTGTGTGTGTGTGTGTGCGCGCGCGCGCGCATTATAGAATGTTTGTAATGAAGAAGTTAGGGAAATTAATGAGTGAGAACGTAAGTAGAAAGAACAAAAGAAAAAAATATTTGAAATAGATTAAATTAACCTAACCTAACCTAACCTAATCCGATCACACCCGCCAGTATACTAACATGAGGTTATACTAATGTTTAATTTGTAACAATTCACTGACATTAAGTACTGGCGCACACAATTTATTTTTCAATTTGTGTACGAAAACGACCCATAATTTGTGTACGAAACGACTGTGATTCCTATGTGCGAAACCGACATCGGAAACCACACACACACACACACACACACACACACACACACACACACATACATACATAATTATATACATTTATTTACTTTGTATATATATATATAAATAGCCATCCACTCACCACCAACACCCTCCGTGCATCAGGTGTGACGCTGTCATCTGCGTGTGTCACCATCACTGTCACCCTCACCTTCGTAACTGTCACGTTCATCATTCCTCGACTCACCATCAGTGTCACCGTCGCTTTATGAGCCTTGGGTGAGCATCCTGTTAGGTGTTTTAGCTTGGAATCAATTAAGGTGTGTGTGTGTGTGTGTGTGTGTGTGTGTGTGTGTGTGTGTGTCGGTAATTTGAAATAAAACTTGTAAATTATCGCCCAATTATTCACATACACTATCTTCATTATTTTTCTTTTTATCATTTTCATCATCTTATTTTGTCTCGCTCTCTATTTTCGTCATCTTTATCTCCGTCATCTCTTCCCCCTTTCTCTCTGTCTCTCTATCATCATTTATCACCTTCAGTATCTCTAGTAAGTTATACTATGTTCTCTGATGGCACTTTCATGTCACCTCAGAGTTAAATGAATATATTCTCTCTCTCTCTCTCTCTCTCTCTCTCTCTCTCTCTCTCTCTCTCTCTCTCTCTCTCTCTCTCTCTCTCTCTCTAAAACCCAAACATCATCAATATCAACAGCGATAACACCATAACCACCTATTATTACTACCTACCATCACTATCACCATCACTTACCACCATTACCACCTACCACCACCTACCACAATCACCACCTACCACCACCTACCACCACCACTACTACAACATGTACATATACCCAATTCCACTGTTCATCAACTCTTAGTACTACAATCTCTCTTCCATCACCCTGATTGTTGTTGAACATGGAAATATTGAACTAAGGTTATCTCTGGTATAACACCCCCCCCCCCTCCCCTAAAAAAAAAAAGAAAGAAAGAAAAAATCCCTTTAAAACGAGAGAGAGAGAGAAAAAAAAGATATCTCTCCCTCGTACATCTAATATTCAGAAAGGCAATTCATCCCTTCGCTGTGAACGCCGCTGTCCAAACACTTCCTTTATGACGCCCCCTACTTGAAGCCGCTCCAATACGGTGATGGTTCAGCTGCCTCTATGTGCCAGGGAATTAATCTGATAGCTGTATCGATGTGTCTCTGGCAGCGGTGGCGATGAAGGTTTCAGATATAAGGTACAGGAATATTACTGCTATGTATTACTGTTACCTTACCTTACCTCAGCTTATCCAACTTACCCTACCCTACCTCCTACTCTACGCTACCCTACCTCAGCTTACCCCACCGCTATCTCTCCCCATTAGTTCTCTTGGTAGTTATCTTTTGTGACTTGAGCTGCGGCTCTCTCTCTCTCTCTCTCTCTCTCTCCCAAACTAATACACAATTTTCTGTGTATATCAGTGAAACACACACACACACACACACACACACACACACACACGCACACACACACACACACACACACACACGAGTGCGCTCGCGCGTTCTTAAATCGTGTTTATAAATTGATAATCATTCTGATATGTCTGTACCTGTGTGTAAATCTCAACATTCATCTTTAATGCTGTTCAGAAGTAATTACATAAATATATGCAAGAATAAGCTTCAAAATATACCCAGTATATACTCGTAGAGAGAGAGAGAGAGAGAGAGAGAGAGAGAGAGAGAGAGAGAGAGAGAGATTCATTACAAAACTCATTTTGTTTCAAGAATAAACTGGTCATTTCTTTCACCATCTCCCGACAAGAGGGTCACAGTAGCCGAGGGTTGCACAGTCACCTGAAGAAAATAATCACTATTGAGTTTTGACGTCAATACGTGACCTTAACCTTCATGGCAGACAGTTGGGGAGTTGTTCTTAATGGTGTTTCTTCTGCCCCGCCTCCCTCAGACAACAACACCTGGCGGAGTCTTACAGGTGTCACACGCCAGGTGGAAGGTGACTGAGAGAAACTGGACTTATGTTAGTTGATGGTGTCTTCAGTTGACCTTTGACCTGGTCATTGGAAGAATGTAAATGACTCGGAGTACTGTGATCACTGGAGGAGGAGAATAATAATTAACGTCGTGACCGGCTCAACTTTTGTATCAATTCTCCAATGACCTTTACCAAGACTGACAGAAATAACACAGACAGTCAGAACCTTGTGTTATCTGCTGTGAAAATTTGGTCCATGTTAAGAAAAAGAATGTGACCTTTTTAGTAACCTTTGTCCGATGTTGACCAGAGAAGCTCAGTGTCCCCTCGTCAAATGTGACCTTTTCCTTCTTGTACCTGTACTTATTTCTAGCTGTACTTACACTTATTCCTAAACTTATAATACTACAGAAACCTTTACTGGTATCTCGACTTACCTGAGCTTATTGTCTTAACTAACACCTGGACTAATAATATTCCTCATCCAATTCCTGGGACTGAGATTAATAGTAAAGGCTGTGAGAGAGGGTCATCAGATCATCTCCTGAACAAAGAAACTACAAAGGTTATCATTCTTGTGTTAAGTGATTTTAATCCTACTTAAACTTATCTTCAAAATAATTAAGAAAAAATATAATTGTAAAAAATCCAAATTGTAAGCGAATGGAGTTGACTTTCGGGGGGGGGGGGGAGGGGGTGTAAAGCTATCAATCAATTTCAACTTCCTTTCTTCTCCTTCTTCGCCGCTGCCGCCTCTTCTTCCTTCCATCCCTGCTCCTCCATTCCCCCCTCCCCCTTCCCCTCTCTCCATCCAAACTCACTCCATCCTCAACTTGAAATTAATGGCCATTACCGACGATCTTTGATCCTATTTGCATATCCGGGCTATCCATTTCGAAGCATAAAGTGGGAGGGAAGAGAGGGTGGGAGGGAGGGATGATAGGTGGGAGGGAGGATGGATGGGAGGGAGGTAGGTGCGGCTGGCGGGGAGATATGGAGGAAAAGGGAAGGTAGGGAGGAAGTTGCTAGGGGAGGGAGGGAGCAAGAGAGGGAAGGGAGGATGGGAAGGGAAGTGAGGGATGGCTGCAAGGGAAAGGAGGAAGGGATGGAAGGGAGGGGGGAGGGAGAGGTGGAAGGGAATGGAGAGAGGTGGCTGGGGTTAAGAGGGTGGCGATGGGGAGGGAGCTAGAGAGGGAAGGGGTGGGGGGGACTAGGTAATCGAGGACCTCCACAGATTACCCATCAATACCTTGGCCAGCAGCTCCTCTAAACAACCCTCTGTAGTGGCTCGTTACCTCCTTAATGACCCTTCACGACCTACTCGATAGTTTGTTGATGTTTGTTGAGCACTTCGTTAATTATTGAATCTCCCGTAGTCGTTAGTTTGTTGAGCAGTTCGTTAATTAATGACCTTACAAGACCTACTCGTTAATTTGTAGTTTAAGACATCGTTACCTAGTTAATGACTCTTCGTTAATTCTTTGGTTATTTTTGTTCAGGTAACAGCTTTTGCGTTATAGTATTAGTATTATTCATAACTCGTTAGTAAGTTCATTAATGACCTTTTTAGACCTCGTTAGGTAATGACGTCAGGGTCTCGTTAGTTTGTCAGTCATCTTTGTTAATGATCTTTCCTCGTTACCTGTTGGGTGATGACTCCTTATTGTTTACGAGATACAGCTAAGTGAGTTATTTATCAGTGACTTTAGAAGCTCGTTAGTCTGTTATTGTTTCTTCAGAAGTTGGTTAACTAGTTAAGGATTGTTCAGGTGATCGCTAGCTCGTTCGTTAATGATCAGTCAAGCCGTCGTTAAGCTCGTTGATCAGGGGATGGTTCCCTCGTTAACCCCTGACAGCAGTTCATTTATCTTCCTTCATTTTCCGCCTTACCTGTCCACCTGTTAATTAACCCCACCTGACACAGTAATAAATAAACGTTACCCACCATTACCATAATAACTGACCATTCATAAGATAATTGAAAAAAAAGACAAATTTTTTCCTCTTATGTAATTATGATTAGAAATTGTCTCGTCTCTAAAAAAAAGTAGAAATATAAATAACTTGTGTGTTTTTGTTTTGTTTTATTAATTAAAGTACTAAAGATAATTTGATGAGTCCATGAGTTTAAAAGAAAAGGATATTTTAATGTGTTTTTTTTTTTAATTTAATCGTAACATTCTGACCGTTTCACTTATGTTGAGATTTTTATTAGAGTGATATTATTATGTTTTTAAATAAGAGAGTGAGAAAATATAGGTGTTTAAAGGTGTAATTATCATTTTTTTACATATATTCTTGTTTCTTTTTTCGTTTTCTCGTCTTGTCTCATCCCAAAACGCTGACAACAAAAGGTTCTTGAAACATTAAAACTTTTCCTGCATCGTTTGTAAGAAATAGAAAATCAATATATTGAAAAGCATTTTTGTTCAAATTTTCGTAATGAGACAAAAATGGTGTTTACATCTTGCCAAACATCAACCTCAGGGTCCCTTCAAAGTCTTGGGCGTGAGGGTGTTGTGTAGATGTGTCGTGTTTAGGTTAAGGCACCACCTGTATGATACTGTCGCCACCTGGGAATTGCTGTAACTAATCCATGAATCTGTTCCTATACTGATGTCTCTACTGTAGTTGTGACTGATGCAGGTTTATGTAACAGAGAGAACCTTGTTAGGTGATAACATATTAATTAACGCAAAGGTGTTCATAGTTACCTGGGGGAAAGTTTGTTTACATTAAATAGATGAGAGTACTGTAATTAAGCACGAGAGAGAGAGAGAGAGAGAGAGAGAGAGAGAGAGAGAGAGAGAGAGAGACGTACACCTCCTCTTTCTCCTTTATGTAAGCTCCTGATCTATCCATCACCTACCTAGTGTTATCACGCTGACAACTGCTCAAAGGTGTGGGTAAATAGCGTTATTTTTACATGTAGTCAGGCGGTAAGACAAGCCCAGGTGTGTTCAGGTAATGGCCCGTAAGGAAGGTCTGCTCTAGTTAGTGATGCCTACCGTACTTCTGTCTGACCCTCCATGACCAGGTACTTCCGTCTGACCCTCCATGTACTTCCGCCCTGGTCCTCCTCGATCCGTCCGCCCAGTCGCCGCCCCCATGATGCCACATTTTTACCTGAGATTGTGTTTTGAATATTGTTTAAATTCTGATTTGAACGAAGTTGTATATATCTATGGATTTATTTGTTTACCTTGTGTATTAATCGGCCCGGCTTGTCTGTTTTGTTTGTTTACCTTGTGTATTAATCGGCCCGGCTTCTCTGTTTTGTTTGTCTTTTTGCTTCCATCTATTTGTTTGTTTGCGCTTAAACGGCCAGAGTTTTAATCCGATTTTTACTAAACTTTCACCACTAGTTGGCTTTGGTAAAAGCTCGGCACTACACAACTTTGATGAAAATCGGACTAAGGTCAAGGTCAAAGGTCATCGATGAAGGTCATCCCACGCCAGGATTATTAACCAATCATTCGCTAAGAAATATTCGATAAGAGTTGCTCTGTGAATGACGTTTTACTTATCAGTGAATACATTTACAAATACTTCCGGTAGATAAAGGGGACATTTCTCACTCCTTTTAAGGGGGTGGGGTGAGGGAAATGGGTTAAGGGGGGAATGGGAAAACTTATGTGACTTCAACGTAACACTTTTGATTTGCATATGACAGGGAGGAAGGGGGGATAAAAAGGGGATGGAAGGGAGGTAGGGTGAGGGAGAGAATTTATGTGGCTGTCACGTATCACTTGTGAACTGAGTTTACAGGGGGGGGGGGGGGTGTTTGACGGAGGGAGAGCGGGAGGAAGGAGGAAAGGGATGATGGGAGGGAAATTTACCTGATTATCACGTTTTAATTTTTATATACTGTCATACAGAGAGAGAGAGAGAGAGAGAGAGAGAGAGAGAGAGAGAGGAGGGGAGGGTAAGGAGAAAAAAAGACTAAGGGGAAATAAGAAGGGGATGTAGAGGGAGGACACGAAATGAGAAAGGAGAGAAGGGGGAAGGTAGAGAATAAAGAATGTACAGAAAGGGGAGAAAAAGAAGAAGGTTGAAGAAAGGAAAAAGGGGAAAGATGGAAGATAAAAGAAGAGGAGAGGGTTGGAGACACAGAGGAGGAGAAGTGGTGGAGGAGAGGATGGAGAGAAGAGGTGGTGGAGGAAAGGAAGGGAAGAAGGGGCAGTGGAGGAGAGGAGGAGAAAAGGGGACGGGGAAAGAGAGGGGAATAAGGGAGAAATTTGTTGGTAGTGCAGGGAATAATCTGACACCGTGTTCTGGATTCACCTCACCTACACCTCATATCAAATCACAGGTAGTAGAAGGGAGGTGGGGGGGGGGGGGGGGTAGAATTCCGGATTCCCAAGAGTTAGGTAAGTTAGTCTCCTCCTCCTCCTCCTCCCCCGAACTCCTAACTAAGAGATGAAAGAATTGTTATATTTGTTGAAGATGAGGCTTGGTACAATTTCGACGTCATATTTAGCCGTCATCTTTGTGTTGTGGGTGTTTTTAAGGGGAATTCATCCTTGTGTTGTGCCTGTAACTTGAGCGAATCTTAAGTTAATCTAACCTAACGTAATTGAACTCTAACTTAACCTAACTCAATGGAACGTAAACCTAATCCAATCTAACGTAATTGAACTTGAACTCTATATAACCTAAGCTATTTTAACCTAACTTAATCTGATCAAAATGATCTCAAACGTAATGTAACCCAACCTAGCCTAAATCAGTCCTTACTTAACCGAACCAAACTTAACCTAATTAAACTCAAACCTAACCGTACCTAATCTAGTTTAAGTTAAGTTAGGGTGCGGTACCACATTATTTGTACCCACTACAGAACATCTGATTAAGGAAAGCAAAAACACACACCTTGGTAACCTACGAGGCGTCAACACCACACGTCTTGTACGGTATGCTAATGACGGCTGCCTTCCGCCTTGGTCGTTTATGGGAACTACCGATGCGCAAGTCTCAAGAGCGTACATATATATATATATATATATATATATATATATATATATATATATATATATATATATATATATATATATATATATATAGAAGATGCCCATAAGTCAGGCGCAAGTTGGCAGCCAATCTAGCGTAGTAGCTGCGTAGGGGAGGAAGGAAGGGGTGAGCGTATATTAAGGGAGACTGAATGGAGATGAGAAAACGCATCCTGCCTTAGTTTTAGTCTTGGTGGAGTTATATAGTGTACAGTGAGCCAGCAATGTGATGCATATTAAACAGTCGTAAGTCTAGGGATACCTTGAATGGTTATGGTAATATTTATTGTATGTAATATAACCTATTAGATGTAATATTGCCCTTTAATGAAGGTAATATCAGCTATTAAATGTAGTATTACTGCTTACTATAGAATTTCTCCCCTCCTTATCCTGTCGTGTGTGTGTGTGTGTGTGTGTGTGTGTGTGTGTGTACAGGCTAAAGGTCTGTCTATATTTATATGTGGATTTTTTAATTTGGATTGATCTCAGTATGTGTCGTTTATCTATCTGGTGTAATGGTCAGCATGCTCGCCTCACAAGCAAGCGGACCCGGGCTCGATCCCCGGGCAGGGTGAAACTATGGGCAAGTTTCTTTACGCCATTTGCCTCTGTCTACCCAGCAGTAATTGGGAACCTGGATGTTAATCGATTTGCGGATCGTGTTCCTGGGTAATAGTTAGCCAGTGCAGTTGGCGAGTTGTCCGGTCTTCTCGGACTATTCCTTGACACTGGGTCATGCAGCTCGTTAATTCAGGGTGTGGTTGTTGTGTTGGCGACAGCTTCTACACCTTAAACAAATTCACTTCTAGGTGGCCATAAGGCCGGCTATCCTCGTTACACAAGGGATCAACCATTATATATCTACCAACACCACTACCCTATATCCACTCTCCACCACCACCACCACCACCACTCACCACCACCACTCACCACTACCACTCACCACTACCACCACCACCACCACCACCACTCACCACTCACCACTACCACCACCACCACCACCACCCACCACTCACCACTACCAACACCACCACCACCACTCACCACCTCCACTCTCCACCACCACCACCACCACCACCACTCACCACCACCACTCACCACCACTACCACTCACCACTACCACTCACCACTACCACCACCACCACCACTACCACCACCACCACTCACCACCACCACCACCACCACTCACCACTACCACTCACCACTACCACCACCAACACCACCACCCTATATCCACTCTCCACCACCACCACCACTCACCACTACCACTACCGCTACCACT
>CAUDMG010002554.1:45000-167500 GCA_958450375.1 Homarus gammarus
CTACCCTCTTCATCACTCCACTTCCCTCTTCACCCTCCCCATCTCTCACCTACCCTCTTCGTTCTTCCCTTCACCTTCCCCTCTTCCCCCCCCCCCCCCCACCCCCCTCCACACACACACACACACGACTGTTCACATTTTGGAAATCTTCTCATCCGTCTTGGTGAAATATCGGCACTGTTAGAGGCACCGGCTCAGTTTCTTCCGAATAGAAATGACTTTTTAGATGGATGACAAAGTGCCGCGACGCGATGATTTTAAAGTGCCCGTTTTGGATGTGAAGATCTTTTTTTTTTTTTTTTTTTATTCTTCTCTATGGCGGACGTGTGCCCTCCCTCTTCTGATGGAGGGGCGAGGGCGTCTCCTTCCCTTATGTTATCCTTCTATATGTCAAACAGAGATGCGGGTGGATATAGCGCTCATTTCTTGTCCTATGGTTCGTTGGTTCGCGCCTGGTTCATCCCCCCAATCCACCCAGCCGTGAATGAGTACTTAACTTTATAGTTGGGGAAAATGAAGGAAAATTGACTACTGTGTCGACCTTGTTTAATGAAAGTATACAGTGTGTTATGTCCACACTGAGTCTAGCGGCCCTGGTGGTGGTGATGCCTCCTTCTCTCACATTCTCCTCCTCCTCCTCCTCCTCCTCCACGATCTAGGAATGATGGGAAGGTGTCCCTCGCTTTTCTCTCTTCCTGTCACCTCCTCCTCCTCCTCCTCCTCCTCCCCATGATGGAGGGTTGATGATGGGGGCGCCCCCTTCCCTACACTGCCCCCCAAACCATATGTTTCTCGTCCATTTTTGTTCATCCCTTCCTTAAAATAGTGTGTGTGTGTGTGTGTGTGTGTGTGTGTGTGTGTGTGTGTGTGTATGTGGGATAAGATATACAGGGACTTAACAAACATAACACTAGTAATCACAACAGCATCACCATAGGCACTCAAGTGACCCCCCCCCCTCCCACCTGTGTATCACCAAGTGTACAGGTGATGTGTGCCTCCCTCACATTAGTCCCCCAGCCATTGTTTATGATTTTTTTTATCACAAATGTTATATTGCTTTGTGTCAATTATATTTTTAATTGTATTAATTGCCACACTATTAATTTTTTCCATTATTTTTATAGGATTTTTTTAATTGGAAAAAATTATGTAACTGTAATTATATCTGAATAAACTATATATTTTTCTGGATTGGAAATCAACATGAATTAGTTTTGAAAATTTTCCCAGTGTGGTGTTGATGGCAAGTTAGGTGTATCAATTACGTGGATTGAAATACTGATTGACTTCCACACCCCTGTACAAGCTGACGCCTCCTGACAATTGTGTATGTGGGGAGGGGAGGAGGGGTCAGCCTCTGGTTTAATGGACTTCCTCGTATTAAGCTCGATAAACGTTCCCCTCTGTGTTATCAAAAGATTATCTACCCGGGCCTAAGTGCATCTCACCTCCCTCCCCTCCCCTTCCCCCCTCCCCTTCCCTTCCCTCCCTCCCCTCCCCTTCCCTTCCCTTCCCTCCACATCCCTCCCCTTCCCTCCCCTACTGTAGTGCAATTAATCTTCAGGTGAATTAACCTGAGGCGTCTCTTCTTTTAAAATCATCATCCTTCCTTTTATCTTTTATCTTTATTATTGTCTACATATTATTCCTTTTATCGGTTCTCCTTGTCTTCTCATCATCTTTGTTTTACTTTTATTTTATCATTCGTCTAATTCCTTCCTTTCTTCTTCTTGACTTTTCTTCAGTTATTACTCTTTATGGTTCATCCACTCATTTTATTTTTAGTATTCTTTTATCTCCTATTTTTTGTCTCTACCTTCTTTTGCTATTCTCCTTTTCTACCCTTTTTATTGGTTAACTTGGCAGTTCTTTTTTAATTTTTTTTTGCTTCTTCCTTTCTTCCTCACTGGACTTCCTTTGTGCTTAATTAAACAGAACAAAAGACAATTGTTCGCTCAACCTCATGTAGGGATTCTCTCTCTCTCTCTCTCTCTCTCTCTCATTTACACATAAAAGTGCACTTAGGATAACTATTGTCACACCTAACCTAACCTAACCTAACCTTACCTTTCTATCCAGGAGAGAATTATATGGGAGGGGCTGGGATGTTGAGAATGCTGGTGGTAAATAAGGATGTGAGGAGACCGGATCTTGTTCCTTGTGAATTTATAGTAGTATCCCGAAGAAAAAAACTGTGATGACTTGCGATTTTCTTTGGTGAGGCTTTGTTTACATAACTGATCAGCTGAGAGGCACGAGCGCTCGGCTGATTTGACTCACGCGTTCAGAACTCTCCATTTATACCGAGAAACGAGAGAGAGAGAGAGAGAGTGAGAGAGGTGCCGAGAAATGAGAAAGAGAGAAGGAGAAAGAAACGTTTTTTGTCGTATGCCTTTTGTTTACCTCAAGTACAGGAACGTTTTTCGGACTTCCATACTAAACAAAAACAAAAAAAAAGTTTGCCTCACAGTCCATTTCTATAACGTAACTTCCACAAACGGTTCCTGCCCGTAGCCCCATCACGCCTCCTACGACCTTCTACTCACAGACAGAGTACCAGCACGTACAGCAAATGGCTTTCCAATTAAGCGAGGGCCATTGTGTCGTCAGTCGCAACTCTTACTAATGGATCCAGAGGAGGAAAATAACATCTTAAGGGAACGGCATCTCTCAGGAAGGACACAATACACTCAGACATGACACTGTGGGCCTAACATGATAGTGTTTGCTGGATGATATGATACTATGGAAGGCGTGTTGTGTCACTCTGAGTATGTCATTGCCTATAGGGTGAATAATATTAAACTCTTACATGCCTATAGCCTAGAGTATAGCATTTGGTATTTGACAAGACACTGCTATAATGATATGACACCACTACTATATATAGACGAATGACATGATACGTTGAGTATGTCACCTGGCAGATGACAAAGACATGACTATAGTGACATTCAACTCTCTCTATATATATATGTCTAGTGGTATATAACAGTGGTGTCGAGAGAAGATAATAAGGCAAGGACATCCCTCATACGAGACTGGAGGCGTCTTAAGGGTATAAAAAAAAACTTTACAGAGAAGAGGATCAGGAGAGTTTTAGAATACACACCTGGAGATTCTCTTGGTGGTGTGGGTGAGGGTGTAAGATACCTGCCTCCGGGTGAATGTGGTAATGGTGGAACTCGTGTTGATGCTGAGGTGGAGAGGGAGGTGTAACTCGTAGGTGGGGAAGATGAGAGGTGAAGGGGAGAGGTGTAAGGGCAGGCAGGAGGGCAGAGAGGGGTGAGGAAGGTAATGCCCCCAGGTGAGAAGGTGAGAGGTGAAAAGGGAATGGTGTTAGAATAGGTGGAAGAAAGGTGTGTGTGTGATGATGAAGTGGAAGGTAAGGTGAGGGAAACGAAGGACGAGGTGTGAGGTGTTAAGAAGGGTAGGTATATTGTTAGCTTGGCAGGCAGGTTGGAAGGCAGGTAAGGGGGAGAGGAACATAAATAGGTTGAGAGGTAGGTTCATAGGTGAGTGGGTTAGATAGGGGATAGACGGTGCAGGTGGTGAGAGGGGTAGTGGGCGCAGGTGGTGAGAGGGGTAGTGGGCGCAGGTGGTGAGAGGGGTAGTGGGCGCAGGTGGTGAGAGGGGTAGTGGGCGCTGGTGGTGAGAGGGGTAGTGGGCGCAGGTGGTGAGAGGGGTAGTGGGCGCAGGTGGTGAGAGGGGTAGTGGGCGCAGGTGGTGAGAGGGGTAGTGGGCGCAGGTGATGAGAGGGGTAGTGGGCGCAGGTGGTGAGAGGGGTAGTGGGCGCTGGTGGTGAGAGGGGTAGTGGGCGCAGGTGGTGAGAGGGGTAGTGGGCGCAAGTGGTGAGAGGGAAGGTAGTAATGGTAAAAAATCAATAAGGAAATAAGCAAAAATTTTCCCGAGCTTAAAAAAATCCCCCCTTACCCCCCCCCCCCCCTTCAAAAAAAATCCCTTAAGAATTGCCCTCAGCAGAATGTCCCCCGCCTGCAATCGGGAGAAAGTTGATTTTCCCCCCAAGATTTCGACAGATTTTCCCGATTTTTGAGCTGAAGAATCCCGAAGACAGAAATGCAGAAGAAATTAGATTAAACGAAGGAAAAGAAGAGAGAGACAAACAGGAGCAAGAATAATCCGACAAGAAGCGAAAGATCGTAGTGTGTGTGTGTATAGGAGAAGTGGAGAAGAAAGAGAAGACGAAGAGGTAATTACAGTAAAGATGGAATTGAAACGGAGAGAGAAAGGATCTTGAAAGTTGAATTTTGTTAAAGTTAAGGAGAGGGAGACAGGGAGAGAGAATAAACTAGATAACGGTGTAGATGGATGGTATTGGATAAGAGGATTCACAGGACGAAGAGAGAACGAGAGAGAGAGAGAGAGAGAGAGAGAGAGAGAGAGAGAGAGAGAGAGAGAGAGATAGAGAGAGAGAGAGAAAGAGATATTTTAAGTGGAAAACAGAGAGTAAAAGAGAAAGAGGGAGAGACATAAAGAGGAAGGCAACGTAGAGAGAGAGAGAGGGAGAGACGTAGAGACTATTTGATAACTATGGGAAGGGCGAGGGCGTCAGTGTTGGAAAATCACCACGAACAAGACCACACACACACACACATTACATTTTCATTGATTTATTTTTTTTAAGCAAACGATAAGAACCTAACCTAACTTGAGCTAACCTTAAGTATTCTACCTTAACCTAACCTAATGAAACCTAACCTAACCTAACCTAACCTAGTGGTCTGTAACACCAGCTAGTACATCATCCCGTTACCAAACAGCTGACGCGGAAAGTACACACAAGTACTTTGAATCAGAGCATCACTGGAAGCCTTCTCTCGGTCCTCGGAATTGTCAACAAAACCACAACTGTCATTCACCTTTTCATCATAGTCACAGGCCTCCTCCTCCTCCTCCTACTCCTACTCCTCTTCTTCTTCCTTTTCTTACTTCTACTCTTCCTCCTCCTCTACCTTTTACTTCTACACCTCCTCATCTCTTACTCCTCCCATCTACTCCTGCTCCTCCTCTTCTTCTCCCACTTCTTACCCTCTTCTCCTCCTCCTCCGCTCATCCTCCACTACTCCTTCCTCCTCTTCCTCCCCCCCCTTACGTGATATAGGGGGAGGGGGGGGGGGCAGTTCCAAAGATTAGTAGGTCGTTAGCTCACCTCTGGAAACCCTCAAAGGTAAAACAATCGTGTTGAAGGAGGCGCTATGAGCACACGCTTCACGTCTCCACCTCAACAAGCTCTTCACTGCCTCCCCACACGACCACCACCATAAGCTGCTCTCACGGTCAACCTATGTGACTTGTCCAGCCAGTGTAGAATTGTTTTAGCATGTTGAGTTTAAGGTCGTATGATTCTCTCTCTCTTACCTCCCTGGTCAGTCTTCCTGCTTACCTACCTTACCTTACCTTACCTTACCTTACCTTACCTTACCTTACCATACCATACCATACCATACCATACCTTACCTTACCTTACCTTACCTTACCTTACCTGCCTCTTCTCTGTTGTCCCCAAAGAGAAATATTTTACCTGTAATTAGTGTTTTTTTGTATATTATGGATTTTTCCTTTACATAAAAACATTGTGTACTTGTTTCCATTTTTTACTTTACACACACACACACACACACACACACACACACACACACACACACACACACACACACACACATACATACATACATACATACATACATACATACATACATACATACATGGCCATAGTGAGTAAGTAAACTTAGTCTCGGGAAACAGTAAATACTCAGTCTACCGCCGACCGCCCCCCGCCGCCAGCCAGGATGATCTATTCCTCAACCTCTTAAGCTAGATCAAAGTGTTCCTAGATTAATATATTCACTTTAAGCAGGTGATTGTAAGATGATTAACTCCATATTAACCAATCTGTAAACATACTCATCTCCAATCACACTCAGTCACTCTAATCTGCTCGAATCATTTGAGGATTAGATACCTTGGTTTTATTTTACCTGAAGATTGACCATTCTAACGCTATCTGGGGGTTAGGTTAGGTTAGGTTAGGTTGATATAAGGATGGCTAATCTTAAGGTAATCCGAAACTTAAATTAGGGATTAAGCACAAGATAGACAGTTCTCCTTGAGCCTCATATTCCACATATAATCTCCCAGATATTCCTCCTTAACCTCTACTACTTAATAACTTCTTCTTAATTCATAGACACATTTTTTTTTACACAAGAGGAAACATTTCACGGAACTAACTTTAGGCCAGGCAGAGTAAATCGTTCTCATTATAAGTCTGACACCTGTTCTAAACTTATCTGACTTTATCGCCTACTATAAAAAATGACCATTAATAATACTGTCAGATTATTTTATTTTTTCCCCGTGGTTGTCTCAGAGGAAGTGGTTAATGTATGTGTTGGATAATTGGATACAGAAGAATGATGTTAATAATGTAGGGATGTTGAGTTAGTTAGATGTTTGGGGTATAGTCAGGTGTGGTGATGTTCTTATGGGTGTTGGTAAGAGAGTGATGTGGGTTAAGTTTGGTTAAGTAGTAATATTATGTTTATTTTTCGGATTAAGTCTCGTCGAGGAGATAATCAATATATTTTAAGCTGAATCCGAACTGATTCCTGGATCAATTAGGAGCAAAGGACGGACGGCAGGTAAGAAATAGACGTCAGGAGGAAGGGAAAATAAGGTACCAGTAGAAACTTAAGACGGAAGGCGGAAGGACGTCCCTCTTAACTTCTGAGTAGGGCTGAAGAAAATGTTGGGGTCTGATACTCCGTTAATGACATAGAGACCATCGCCGCCTACTAATGAAATGAACGCCAAACTGTCTGAGAAATGCTGCCTAGCTCTTAGTCAGCGCTTCTTACTGTAATTATCATTGAGATTATGAACCAAGATCCTCCAGGCTGAAGAAGGAAGGGAAGAGAGAGGGAGAGGAGGAGGAAGCAAGGGAAGGGAGTAAAGAGAAGGAAGTAAGGGAGGGGAGAGAGAAGGAAGGGGGGGGGGGGGGGTATCTACCTTACCTACCCCTTTTATTCGTATGCCTCCCCATTTCACATTTCCCCTTCATCTTCCCATACCGCTTTCCTACCCACCAAAGTGCCTCCCTTCCCCCTTACCTCTCTCTTCCTCCTGTCCCTATCCTTCCCCACCCCCCATCTACTCCCCCCCACCCCCCATCACTCCCATTAATTCGTCTACTTTCCTATCTTCCTAGTCAGTCTCTCCCCCCCTCCTCTCCCCTCCTCTACTATACCTCCCCAACTCCTCTCCTACCCTCCCTTATACACTTGTCACCCGTTCCTCTTCCCCCCCCCCTCCCTATCCTTGCTCCCTCTCCTCCTATTCCCCTCCAAACACCATCCTATACAACCGCAGGAGCCCACAGTTACCGATACCGTCTTCAATCTACTCACACTCAGGAGAAAAAATTATCCTCCAGAACTTTTTTACCATTAGAAGGGATGGCGTTTCAAAGGCATTTTTGACCGCCTTCCTTAATTCAATTTGTTTTAAGTTTAGGACCGTCTTGAAGAGGTATATTTATATATTTTTTTTTTAGTTGCATTAGGTAATTCTATGAAAGCCAGTCTTGTTTTTGTGAGTGATTTGACTGAGTGACTTTCTTGTGTGACTTGACTGACTGACTAGTTGATGGATTGACTGAGTAGACTCACTTGTATAATTGACTAGTAGATCGAATTGACTGACTGTGTTGTGAGGTAAAGCCCAGGTGAGTTGTGTGGGGAGGAGGAGGAGGAGGACAACACAGTAGCGAGTAATGAGAAATAGATAGCGAGTTACATGAGGATTCTATCATTTATATTCTCTCATTTGTATATGTTTTTATCACACGTGTGTTTGATGTGAGTATTGTGATGACAGCAAAATGAAACGTAATTACATAGGTGTTGTCTACGTGTCCTTCATTTTTTTCCCCGAATTGAATGGTTTAAAAATTTCTTCTTCCATTCGAACTTCCTGGAAATAATGTAGCGTTGGAGTTTAATATTTTAATTATATTTTGTTACCTGATTGTATAGGTAATGAATAGGTGTTTGTTGAGACTAATTTTCCCCCACTTAAATTATTATCTTCGGTATCCTGGCTCCTGGAATCACTTAAAAGCAGATACTATTTGTAGTGAATCAAAGAGGGAAACATCGATGAAGCACAAACAACGATGAAGCACAAACAACGATGAAGCACAAATCAACGCTGAAGCACAAACAACGATGAAGCACAACAACGATGTAACACAAACAACGATGAAGCACAACAACGATGTAACACAAACAACGATGAAGCATAAACAACGATGAAGCACAAACAACGATGTAACACAAACAACGATGAAGCACAAACAACGATGAAGCACAAACAACGATGAAGCACAAATCAAAGCTGAAGCACAAACAACGATGAAGCACAAACAACGATGAAGCACAAATCAAAGCTGAAGCACAAACAACGATGAAGCACAACAACGATGTAACACAAACAACGATGAAGCACAAACAACGATGAAGCACAAACAACGATGAAGCACAAATCAACGCTGAAGCACAAACAACCGTAGTTCATCACATTCACTATATTTACAGAATATTTCCCCCGCGTGTAAAGAGATATAAGGCGATGAGATTATTTTTAACTCTGCTTGTTCTCTCAGTTGATTAAATGAATTCCACTAGTTTTGCGAAATTCGTTGGTGTTTATGGAATATTTGTGTATAACTGAAAGTAGGTTGGGTTAGGTTATGTAAGGTTAGGTTAGGTTATTTTTGGCAGTCACCGAACCCTACGACTCTCCGATACGTGTCCGTCCGTCCGTCCGTCAAATATATTATTTAATTATCTCGCTTCACGAACTAGAAACCTTCTCTTGATCACATTCACTAGGACTGAACAACAGTTTGATTTTGTACTTGTTAATGTCATAAGTTCCCTGCCATGCACTCTCAGGAAGAACACCCCTAATTACAGGTGCGTCGTAATGAATCCAGGTAACCTACAGGTGCATAATATAACTCAAGGTGTCACATAATTGCTTTTCATGAGGTCAAGTATATCTCACATAAGATATATTTGTTATATGACATGTTTTATATATCTTGTACAACGTATAGTTTATCCAGCTGTGTATATATAACAGCAACATGTGACTTTAATTGTGGAAAAATAATAATAATTAAGAATAAAAGCCCCAAAAAGGTACTGCGCTCGTTAGTGTATCTCATGCAGTGGACGTTTTTATGTATGTATTTTTTTGGCGTAACTATAAGCCTCTATCAGCATCCCTCGCTAACTGGGGTACGGTACAGTTCTTCCGGGGGATACGGTCAGATATGCTCACCTGGGAAATTCAGCAGACATACCCAGCAGATATATCCAGTGAACATATTCAGCAGACACATCTAACAGACGTGTCTAGCAAAAAAATATATATGCAAGACACCTTTAGTAGAGACACCAGCAGGCAGACATTTTCAGCAGATCCCCTGTCGACTTAACCAGCAGACACACACAGCAGACAGGTTAAATATGAAAAAACCTTAGATTTAGAAAAATAGTTGGAAATAATTGTGTTTATTTCTACAGTATATTTCTATCTCTGGAAATACCCTCCAGGAAAAGTATAGGATTTGAATTATTTTTTCTGAATTATTTCCTCGGAAAGTATAGACTTATTTATTAGTTTATAATGTATAGTATTATGGTGTGTGTGTGTGTGTGTGTGTGTGTGTGTGTGTGTGTGAGCAACGATACTGAATTTAATTTGTTGACTCATATTTCCCCGAGAAATTTAATTCCCATCCAGCGATAATTTCCCGAATGTTGTTGTGTAGGAGTCTGGCCCCAGCGCTGTACAGGACGTGTTCCAGTCAAGTATCCATTCATCAATTTCTACCCACACAAGTATTCATTCATCAATTTCGACTCTTCTTCGTAATGCAACGAGTTTGGTCGGCTGTTAGCGCTGCTCTCACCTTGGTAATTGATGATAGGCGAGTAGGTGATTGATGACTGTCTACGGGGGGATGACTCAGAGTTGATGATACAGTTTACAGGGTTGATGATTGGTGGTTGATGATAAACTACAGGGGTTATGATTGCTGGTTAATAATAGACTACGTGATTGATGGTTGATGATACACTACAAAGTTGATGATTGATGAGAGACTACAGGGCTGATGGCTGATGGTTGATGATAAACTTTTACACCTTTTTGTAGAAAGTTCCCTCAGCCTGTTTTGTTTATAATCTCTCTCTCTCTCTCTCTCTCTCTCTCTCTCTCTCTCTCTCTCTCTTCGGTAACTAATTTATTTTCTTGAAATATTCTTTTTTTTTCAATATATTGGTTTGTTTATTGTAAGTTCTTAATTATATTATATTTATACATATTTTAATTTTTTATTTATTTATTTATATTTTTTTCGTGTGTGTGTGTGTGTGTGTGTGTGTGTGTGTGTGTGTGTGTGTGTGTGTGTGTGTGCTTGTTTTAGCGAGGAGAAAAGTTTATATTAATAATTAAAGACAGAATAGAGTTAAAATGCCCCCAAAAGGTCAGGAGACGAAAATACCAATATGGTCAGGAGTATTTTAATATTTTGACATTTATTGAAGGAAAAATTGAAATACTTTTAGAAAATTGTTTTCGTACAAAGGAAAATAATTATGCAAGTCATTGTTTTTGTTTTATGATGACGTAGGTGTTTGTTATTGTTTTGTTTGTTTCAATCTTCGTTGTGTAGTGAGGTGATATAGTGATGATGGTGAGGTTAATGGTGAAGGATTGTGAGGGTGATAGTGAAGGTGGTAATATTGAGGATGATGATTATGATGAGGAAAGGTGGTCGAGGATGATGGTAGGGGGAGGCTGGTGGGGGAGGTGGGGAGAGTGGTGGTGTAGGGGGAGAGTGCTGGGGTAAGGGAGACAGTCATATGTTTCAAGGTATTGGAAGAAAGTTCTTTGGATTGGCGTCACCAGTTTCATCTCTTCTATCTATCTATCATCTTCGGAAGCCAAAAATAACACCTCAGTTATATCCATCCCAGAGTTGACCTCCTTTCTTTATTCCTTACCCCTTCCTCCACCCCCCCACCCCCCCGTCATTTCCGAGTTGACAGTTGCCGCAACAGCCAATCATACACGCAGGTCACATGTGAGTACTCGTAATTCATGGCAGGAGCGGTCATGATTGGTCAACCTCCTCTTCCTCTTCTCCTACTCTTCCTACCTCTTCTTTCTCCTCTCCTCCTCTTCTTATTCTCCTCTTCCATACTCCAAAGAAAAAAAGACGATGTTCCCTGTATTAATGGTTTTTGACGATGTTGTGCGAATCGGGTCTCTCTCTCTCTCTCTCTCTCTCTCTCTCTCTCTCTCTCTCTCTCTCTCTCTCTCTCTCTCTCTCTCTCTCAGGAACTAATTAACACCCCTGTCTTTAAAATTTAAGTTTTGATAAAATTAAGGTAATTTCGTTTCACTCCCTTCTGTCTACTAAACGCCAAACACAATCACCACCATCAATATCACCACTATTACCACCACTGCAACTACCACTGCCACTTACCACACGCATTACCACCACCACTGCTACCACCTTCCATCAATACCACCACCATCACGACCACCACCATCACTACCACCTTCCATCACTCACTTCCACCACCACTACTACCATCTTCCAGCTATCACTACCACATACCGCCACCATCACTACCATCGCCCCCCTTCATCCACTACCATCACCACCCCCCCATCTACTATCTACCTTCAGTACCTACCGCCACCATCTACCACTTCTTCCACCACCACCATCTACCACTTCTTCCACCTACCACCACCACCACCCTCACTCCTCTCCTCCGCGGATTAATCTCACCCCCTCTTGAGAAGTGAGCAAGACCATCAACACAGTACCCAACCCTCTCACCGTCTGGACCGACACAAGAAAAATGCTAATTGCGTAAACTCCGGATACGAGAGTGAAAAACTTACCTCTTTTTTTGAGAAAGTAGCTTCACTTTTCTCTCTCGGTAAGAACTAATGATGTGAGCATCGTATTCATTTTGGAGTAATTTTTTTTATTTTTTTTTTTAGAAAGTAGCCATTTTTTTTTTAATATGAAGTAAAAATATAAACTCCCTGTACTTAATTGATTCATTTTTTTTGTGGAGGGGTAACCGCAGTTTCTCCCCCCCCCCCCCCTATAAAAAAAAATAACTCCGTGTACTTGCAGTGGTGAAAACTTTCTCTTTTATCTCTTGCTGGAGAAAGTACCTGCATGGGATTCAGAAGTTTCATATTTTGGGGGGAGGAAGTATCCTCACTTTTCTCACTTAATTAGACGAACTTTGAGCTACTAATAGTCTGAAGAGGATCTCTAAAAGTGTGTGTACTTGTGTGTGTATGTGTTCATGTGTGTATGTACGTTTGTGTGTATACGTGTCTGTGTTTATGTGTACGTGTCTGTGTGTGTTTTGTGTGTACAGTCCCGGACTCTTCCACGTTGGACACCCAGTCAGACGACCAGAGAGGTAGAATCAGCTGACGATCTGGTAACAGTGTGGGGGGGATGGGGGAGTTCTTGAGTTGCATGTTGCATAATATAATCCTATTGTATTTTATACATTACAAGATAATGGAAGTAGAAGGGATTATTAAATTGAGGGATACGTTTTTTCCAGTAGTATTACAATGTTTCATTTTTTCACTGTAAATGGTCATTTTTAATCTAAAGTTGGAGGCCAGAGAAACACGCGATCTTTACCTTCCCGCACCAAGAATAGCATGGGAGAACAGGTGCCAGTCAATGGTTGATGTTGACCACATATTTAGTTATAATATCCTCGCTTATAATAAACTTATTTTTAGAGGATAGGAATATTGCAATAAAAAAGTATGGAAAGTTGTATTATTACGTGAAATGAAACGAGTAGTGATTGTTATCATAACGGAAAATAAAATAATCACTTATTAATGAGAAAATAAAGTATACAAAATTTTATTACATTTTTTCATTCAGAAGTATGAGAGACGACCGAGTGAAAGCGAAGCTCATGAGAGGTGGCTAGATTTTTGCTTTCACAGAGGCTGTCCTAATAAGTGATGATATGAGGTTGGACTGAGGTACCAGAAATCATAGACAGAGGAGCACCGTGACAGCAGACTTGTTTTGGTTTGTCGGCATTAGGCATTGAACTTCTGGAAAAGGCTTGTTTTCATCGACGTAAATTCTTCACTTTAGTATCCTGTCCACCCACCCACCTTCTTTGTTGATAACGGCATTACGCACCTACACTCCATTGGCAACTACTTGTCAGTCCCTTCCTCGCATCATACCACTAGAATCTCCATATTAAAACCATAAGTGTAAAGAGGTCATTTTGGTTTACCCGGTGCGAGGCTAGGTCGAAACGTGACTCACGACAGCATATGGTTTCATTATACGCTATTAATGCTTTCATAAAATATAATGTGTATATAAGAGCAGTTGAATCACCTAAAAATGTGCATCAGCTTAAAATTATATGATGGATTTGAAAAATAATTATAACTAAAAAATTGGTCGACATCAATCATTGACTGGCAGCTATTTTACCATACTGTCCTTACCTGAGGAAGGGTAGCAGTGGTGCGGGGAGGTAAAGGTTACGTGTTTCTCTGGCTTTGGAACCTTAGATAACCAATTACACCCCAATAAAACAAACAACGTAATGCTACTGTAAATACATAGTCTATACCATTATCACCTCTTCCACTTCAATCACTCTTTTGTGTACGAAATGATAAATGATTATATTATGCAACACGGAAATACTCCACAATCTTTCCCCCTCTCCCTCCCACACACACACTGTTACCAGATCGCCAGCTGATTCTACCTCTCTGGTCGTCTGGCTGGATGTTCAACGTGGAAGAGTCCGGGACTGTTCGTATATGTCTCTGGTATTGTCTCCTAGAATTACCTGTGTGTTCATTTATCCTTTATTTTCGTTTATTCACGTTTTTACTGAATTTTACTTGTCTTGTTTTTATTTATTTATTCTCGTGTTTCCAACTTTTATCGAATCAAGGTTATTTTTATTCACTCAAGTCAGATTTTTTTGTTTAAATATGTTTGGTTTTGTCAATGTAAGTTAATTTGTTATTACATTTTGTTTCGCTCGCGTAACCTTGTCAGGGCCAGTGAGGGGATATAGCGATCAGTATTCATGTATGTGTAAATTGTCTGTCTGTTGTCCGTGTTGTCACAGAAGTTACAGAGATCATTGTTGGCAGAATTTTGACCCCATGTTGTCAGTGATTCTTAACTGCGTTACGATTCTCTGTTGTCAAAAAAAAATCGTTTGTCATTATGAGTGTTGTATTAGTCCAGATTGTTGTGATTATTAAGGCGAATGTGTGGGGGCAAACGACTGTAAACAAACAAGTCACACCGCCGCCTCAGGTTGACAGATAGCAATGACCAATCAGAAGCAAGGATAGGTACCAGTTACCAATCAGGACCTAGGATGAGGAAATTTTGATGGTCACTGGGCTATTGTCTTCCGTGGCGTAAAGAACAATCGGGATGTCGTGTTTGTTTTTCTTTTAGGGTTTGTGTCTAGATATCGTCATTAACAGTGATCTATTGCAACAAACTGACTAGTGATTAGGAACAGTGGTGAGCGTAAAGATTAAATTATGGAAAATATTGAGTTGCAACTTTAAAACAGTAAAGAAAATGTGACTCCATACACTCACCTGGACTGTTGTGAGCACGGCGAGGATACCTGGGCCGTTTGGAGCGAGGTGAAGACGATAATGATCCTCCATTAATTAACTTCCATAGGTACGTAAGTTCCACCTGTTATTCTTTCTTTATGAGTGAGAGTGATCCAAGTCGGTGGATGTTGACTGGTGTTACCTGTGAGAGATTCCACGTATCCAGGTTAATTGCAGGTAGATATTTGTGTTTAATGAAACGAGGTTGATCTTGTTACTGTGGCTAGATTTTGTTCTCATTATGCAAAGTTTTTCCTTTTATTTGTTTACCGTGGGGTATAGGTCACCTTATGTTAGGTTAATTTAGATGACAAAAGGTGTAGTTAAGTTGGGCTTCGTCAGTGTAGGTTAGGTTAGGTTTTGAACTTAATCACAGTCATCTACTACTGTACATATTACTTGGGTGTAAACCAGCCAAGTTACTGATGACAACCTAGGTGTAGGTGTCTGGGTGTAGGTCCTGGGTGTAAACCCCTGGGTGTAGACTCCTGGGCAAGGAATGTCTAATAAGGAAATATATTTCCTGAAGAATAGTGTGATGCCAACTAAGTCTATTATAGTTACTCACTGTGGCATAAGGTGGCGTCACTGTCGGCAGCTGTCGTCTTTTATGTTACTTCTTGGAATCATCAGAATAATAATTTCGCTTTTAATTTTTCGAAGTGGAACGCAATTTTTTAAATAGTCACAAATATTAATTTATAATTGGTTTTACAGTTTTCATGAGAATATTGTAAGAACAAATCGTGTGGTTGAAATTTTAGTATATTTTCAAACGATATAATACTAATACCAGATGAACACCCAGGGACAGTCTGGAATAATCTACAGATTTAAAATCGGACGTCAAAGTGAATAGCTATATATTGATTGTGTTACGCTGAAGTATCAAATAAAAAACAATATGATTTTAAGTATTATTCATACTCACCAGGTTTATATTTCTATTGAATATGCAAACAAATATTTCCATATTCACCGCCTCGATGGACGATCACTGAGGTCGCTCGGACGGTCGGTCACGTCTCTGTTAAGCACTGTTGGCATATACTGGGCATGTCCTGGCTCCAGGATGTACAGTATCTGCGCCAAGTGTTGTTCAAGTCCGGTCTTGTACGAGCTCACATTCGGTGCCTTCACAACGGTCTCTGGCAGATTGTTCCAAGAGTTCTCAGCTCTCACTCCAAAATAGTTTACCCTGACAGTTTTCTCACCTTGTCGCTACTTCACCCTTAGGCTGTGATCCCGGTTTATCCCTAGTATTTATAATAAAATTAATTACCGTTTATTCTCTGAAGATATTATACTTTTTAGCACCAAGGAATAAAATGTAAAATATTAAAATACAGCTCAATAAACAGTGTTATTTTGCTCTCATTTTATAAGCGTTTTTCTAGAATAGTTGGTCAGTCTACCATCAAGTGGCACCACCGTCTCGCTGTGGCCCCTCGTTAAAGATAATGGTTTTAAGGGAGAGTTATACTTTCTTATTGGATATGCCTTGCCCTTGGGTGTTGGTCCCTGGGTGTAGGCCCCTGGGTGTAGGTCCCTGGGTGTAGGCCCCTGGGTGTAGGCCCCTGGGTGTAGGTCCCTGTGTGTAGGTCCTGGGTGTAGGTCACGGTGTAGGTTCCTGGGTGTAGGTCCATGGATATAGGTCCCTGGGTGTAGGCCTCTGGGTGTAGGTTCCTGGGTGTAGGTCCATGGGTATAGGCCCCTGGGTGTAGGCCTCTGGGTGTAGGTTCCTGGGTGTAGGTCCATGAATATAGGCCCCTGGGTGTAGGTCACGGTGTAGGTCCCTGGGTCCATGGGTGTAAGCAACGTCGTCCTTCCACCGTTTTCATTGAATTAATTTTTAATTTCAAATATTTGCCGGTAACCAAAAAACGTCAATATATTTTTTTTATATTTTAATTCATTTATTTATTGCTTTTGCGATATTTTTCCTTTTGATTTCACTTTATTAGTTTGTGTAATCAACTCGTACGACAGTTTGTAGCGGAATTTCACACCAATTAATACAAATAATACACGTATAGATTATTGTATTTAAGTTTGTAGTCCACTCACATCTATCATTCAGAAACAGTGAAAATACAGCGATTATACATTAATACATAAATATACAGTTGGTGCCTGAATCTGTAGCTAAGTGTATACGGGTGTATCTATAAACTGTAATATTAATTCAGATTATATAGAATATTTAAGAGGATCTGACTGGCTTTCCTGATTCACGACACAAATTCTCAACACCAGAATATCGAGGTCCCAATGATATTCAACTTTTGCGATTATGATTGTTTTTTTTTATCATACGAATATTTGTGAATCTTAACTGTTTTTTTGTTATGCTTTACCTTTATCCGATTTGCTATTCGGTTACAGAAGGTGATAATAAAATACAATCCGGTTACAGAAGGTAAAAATAAGATACTACCTGGTTACAGAGGGCACAATTAAGATACAATCCGGATAAAGAGAGCAAAAATAAGATCCTGTCCGGTTACAGAGGTAAAAATATGATACTATCCGGTTACAGAGAGCAAAAATAAGTTACTGTCCGGTTATAGAGAAGGGAACATTAAACGTAAAGTCAGGAAAGAACTTAAGACTTTTTTGTTTGTCGTAACATTAAGGTAAGGTTTATTATCATCCCTAAGGTACTGGAAACTACCCCTCTTCCTCCCCCCACTTCCTCCCTCCTCTTCTTCCTCCCTTCTCTTCTTCCTCCCTTCTCTTTTTCCTCCCTTCTCTTTTTCCTCCCTTCTTTTCCTCCCCCTTTCCTCCCTCCCCCTCCTCCTCATCCCCCTCCTCTCTTTCTCCTCATACCCCTTCTCCACCCTCTCCCCTCCTCCTGCTTCCCCCCCTCCTCCTTACCCCTCCTCCCCCTCTTCCTCTCCCCTGTCCTCTCTCCTTCTCACCCCCCCCCTCCTCCCCGCTCCTCTACCCCGCCTCCTCCCTCCACAAAAAAAAAAAAACACACTTACGAATTTTTACGAATTTTAGTCCTTTGTTTTGACTGTACCTTAAGTGAGTGCACAATATGTCATTCCCAGTTACGGGTGAAAAGAAAAATTAATGTAGCTTGGGTGTCCTCGTCTCGCGGGCTAGTGTCTTGAAGACGTTCCGAGCCAACTTGAAAACCTCTCCGTGTACTCGACTCCTGCGGCGAGAGATTCTTGGACAATAGTTGACTCGAGGTATTTTTTTTTTAGGTATTTCAGGGACAAATACTTGGGGAGGTGAGAGAGCTTCTTCAGTTAATACAAGGAGGAATAATTGGAGGGGATGGTTCTCCTGCTGCACAAGTGAGGACGATGTCTTGACAGGTGTTTGGATAAAAGTGGGGTTGGTTTCTGGATATTTGGATAAAATTTAAGGTTTTCTGGATATTTGGATAAAAGTTGGGATTGGGGGTATGGGTAGGTAAATCCCCCCTTTCACCCCCACCCCTCCCCCTTAAAATCAACGTCAGGTAAACATCAGGTGAACTATATAGTGATTGGATGACGTCAATAAATAATGGTATGAAATAGATAATGTGAAGGAGAGAAGCAGTAAATAAGTTTAGCCTCTGTTGAATAATTCTTGGTTAATGAGTAATGTCTGTAGTGAATGCTCTTTATTAATTAAGAGATTACAGTAAGTACATAGATTCTCAAGCTGGTTTTATTTTATCTGGTTCCAGTTCAGAATTCCAATAGTCTCTCTCTCTCTCTCTCTCTCTCTCTCTCGTGTACACAGGAACGTGGTGTTACGTATTTACTCAGAGTCACAAAAATCCACACATTGGGGTTATATTTCATCAGTATTAAACAAAAGCTTCAGTAAGGGCGTAAACTGTGTGGATTATTGCGTTGTTTTACGGATTTTTTGTTTTTATTTTCACATATAAAAGGAAAAAAGAAATTGAAGATTCTCAAGTTTTCTTATTTATTCCCACGAGTCTTGAAGGCGACTGAAGAAACCTTGGAATAAAGACGAAAACGTGAAGTGTATTCTTAAGCCGTTTCAGGTTTCTCAGGTATGCGAAGTATATTATGATATTACTATGATCCCTTTTGTGGTATTAAGAGTTAGGAGGATGCGAGAGAAGACAGCACAGGATCGTTAACTGTGGAGAAGGGAAGACCCGAGCGGCCGATAGCACGTATAGTATACTAAGGACGCTATTGACGATGGATCATTTACGCGGGAATCAAACTGGAGACAATCTGTCGTGTTCTGTGTTATTGTCTGTCATATGTCGAGGCAAGTGTCTCTCTCTCTCTCTCTCTCTCTCTCTCTCTCTCTCTCTCTCTCTCTCTCTCTCTCTCACCTGTATTTACCTTGTACCTCCCTGCCAATCACGTAGCGCGTCATTATCAAAGTGTGTTCCCCGTGTGTGTGTGTGTGCGTGTGTGTGTGTGTGTGTGTGTGTGTGTGTGTGTCTCGTCATGCCCACAGTGTACACTAACTCAGTCTCTGTTTGTATTTGGGAAACGCAGGTACACATGTAGGCGTGAGTGTTAAGGGGGGGGGGGTGGAGGAGATGGAAGAGAGGAGGAGGAGGAAGAAGAATAAGAGAGGGTGTTACGGTGGGGGGGGGTGTGAGGAGGAGGTAGGGGGAAGCGGGAATGGAGAAAAAACTTGGTAGGAAAGAAGGGAAGAAGATAGGGGAAGAATGGAAAGAGAGAGAAGGGGGGAGGAAGAGAGTTGTAGTATTGAAAGTAGGGAGGGAGGGGAGGATGAAGAAAGACAAGATGGGAGGAAGGATAAGAGGAAAACAAGAAGAGAGGGGAGGAAGAAGTCCAGGGAGGGAGGGAGGAGGGAGACCAGGAAGGGAGAGAATAGTAGTAGTAATTCGGGTTGTCAGGGAGGCGATGACCCGCCCTCTCCCTTCTCCCAGTAATAGGTAATAAATCGGGTGGTGACACTTTACGTTACCTGACCTTTTTTCAGTATATTCGCTGTTTACTTTTTGTTATTGTTTGTTATTAATTTTTTTGGGGATATTTATTTGACTGACCCACCACCACCACACTGCCCCACCACCACACTGCCCCACCACCACACTGCCCCACCACCACCACCACACTGCCCCACCACCACCACACTGCCCCACCACCACCACCACACTGCCCCACCACCACACTGCCCCACCACCACTGTACCTCACACCTTACCCACAGCACTGTCTCTCCATCATCTCCGTATAAAATTTACAGTACTCTCCCGCCTTGCTCCTCCACCCAGCTGTTGACTGTATTCCAGAGTGTATACTAGACTTCCTAGCGGTGATGTGTCGAGGGGGGGGGGGGGCACACACACTGTTTATCTTCCATCCTCCCATCTACCCATCCACCCATCTGCCCAAATCCCCCAGCATGTAGCCGGCGGGAGTCTCACAAGTGGCCATAGTGTTCAAGCTGTAGGAAATATGGAGAAAACACATTCAAATTCCCTTGAGCAAATCGCCCTCACGCTTGCAACGGCACGAGCCTACTTACATCTCTGGAAAAGAAGAGAAGGGGAAGGAAAAGTGAAAAGAGGGGTATGTGTTGGGATAAAGGGGGGTAGGGGAGGAAAAGGGGGCTTGGGAAGGGGGTTAGGATAGGAAAGAGGGGGATGGAGGGGATGAATGGGAGGAAGTTGAAAGCCTCGGGCCACGGGGAGATGCTCAGAAGATTCGTCTGTTGTGTTACGCCTTTAAGCAAGCATTAAGAGGAAGACACAGTAGTTTAAAGACTCTCTCGGTGAAATGTGACGACGGTTCTTCCCGCTGCTGTTGTGTCGTAGCTCAAGTGAGGCGTTTAAGTGTGTTCTTGACTAAGGGTGAGGGGAGGGGAGGGGAGGGGAAGGGAGGATAGGATGAAGGAAGGGGAGGGAGGGTAAGGGAGAGATAGGAGGGAAGGGGTTTACGAGAACAGTTAAGGTAGTCTCGGGGAAATTTGGACGACATTTTTATATTATATTTTTTTTCAGCCGTCGTCTTTTTGTTGTGGTGAGACATTTAAGAGCCTACTAGAATCTTCGGTGACAGGTGGTGGAGGGAAGGGTGGGAGGGGAAAAGAGAAATGGGAGGGGGTGATGGGAGGAAAGAGGGAGAAAGTGAAGGGGAGGGTAAGTAGGAAATTTTTACGTACCAACCATTGATATTCCGGAACAGGAATTGAAACAACCTCTCACCCTCCCACCTCAACCCCTAACTCCTCACCTCCGCCTACCCCTCCTATCCCCTCCTAACCACCCACCCCCATCCCATCCCCTATTGTTTATGGGTGTAGCGTCCTGTTTGTTTTATTGTGGCCGAGAAAATAATGGTATGTTTTTTTTTTTTCAAGGGAATGAGTTTTATTTTTGTTTTAAGGGAATTTATGTTGTATATCTGGTATACTTTTCTGTTTTTGTTTGTCATTGTTTGTTTTTTAGGGATTTTGTGTTTTTATTTGTTTGTTTATAAAGTGTTAAGGTATATGAGGTATTTTACTGGGGTTAGGACATGTATATAGTGTTATGCTTCGTTTTGTCACCTCCTTCTCTCCCTCCTTCCCTCTCCCGAATTTCCTTCTATCCTTTCTGTTTTCTCTTCCCCTCTACCTCTCTCCTTCCATCTCCCCAGCTTCCCTCACTTCCTCTCCCCAACTTCCCTCCTTCCCTACCTCTCACCCCAACTTCCCTCACCCCCTCCCACCCTTTCCCTTCCCAACACCTCCCAAACAAAAACGCATCGCTCTTTTACATCAAGGGGAGAAAAAACACCTTAAAATCAAGCAAAAACAACATGTATCACCGGACAGATCCTTTGGGCTGGAATGTATTGGGGGGAGTGGGGAGAGATGGGGGGGGGGTGAGGTAGGTTGGGAAATGAGATGGGGGGAAGGAGGTGGAGAGGAGGGAGATGAAGTGTGGGGAGGTGAGGAGAAGAGGGAAGTGGAAGGAATGTAGAAGAGGATGGAGGATAGGTGAATCGTGTGGAGGGAAGGGGGATGGGATGGGATAGATGGTTGATGGGGGGGAGGAGGTGGAGGAGAGGTAGAGGAGGAGGAGATAGGGATGAAAGAGAGTGAAAAGGAGGAGAATCAGAGAGAGGGATGGATGATAGTGAGGAGGAGAAGGAAGACGGAGAAGGAGGAAAAAGGAAGATGGATAGAAGAGAAGGGGGAAGGGGAATACTCCAGGGCGTTAATTAGGACACGTGTGGTTTTCCCAGTGAACTAGTGAAGCGAAGTATTAGAGAGAGAGAGAGAGAGAGAGAGAGAGAGAGAGAGAGAGAGAGTTTGTGTAATCGTTCTCCCATTCTCCAAATATATATCGCCAACCATTATCTCCCCTCCCCCTCTTAAACCCTCCCTTCAACCCCCCCCCCTCCCCCCCCTTTTATATCCTAATTTCGCTAAATCAGGTTAGTGTTACCTCCCAAATAAGGTTTTCCAAATTCATTCGCCATTGGCTGGAACTCAATTATCGCCGACAACGAAGACGGGAATTTTCGGCACGTTATTTTGCTTTAGTCTCTTCTTCTTCTTCTTCTTCTTCTTCTTCTTCTTCTTCTTCTTCTTCTTCTTCTTCTTTTTCCCCTTCTTCTTCTTCTTCTTCTTCTTCTTCTTCTTCTTCTTCTTCTCTCCCCTCTCACCCATCTTTCTCCCTCCTTCCCTCTTCCACCCCTCTTCCTCCTGCCCTCTTCCATTCCTTATTCTTCTCTTCCACCTTCCTCCCCCCTCTTCCACCCCTCTTCCTCCTGCCCTCTTCCATTCTTTATTCTTCTCTTCCACCTTCCTTCCTCCTCTTCCACCACCACCGTGTTCTGGTTGTCTTGGCTGCGTTAACTTAATGTTCGTTCATTGTTGGGCCTCGGGAGGAGCTGATTACAATAATTTTCTCTCGCTAAGAATATAATTTTGAGGTTCTGTTTAAACATCTTTTCCCGTGTCCGAAGAATGGATTTTTATTTCTTGATTTAATTTCTTTCGTATTTGGGATTTTGTTTTTAATTATCTTTTTCGTTTGGGATTTTTTTTTCCTTTGGAGCTTAATATAATATTGTATTTTTTTTTTTTTTTTTAGTGATTTTTTGTGTAAATGTCGTTTTTGTTTTTGTTTTCTTCAGACATTTTTTTAAATATTTTGTTAAGGATTTTTTTTTTATCAGAAGTTAAGAATTTTTTCCCAGGATGAAAGAAAACAATAGATAGCTTGAACACCAAATATTTCTTGACAACTTTTTAATGAGTCTTTTTTTTTTATGCATGCCATTTTTACATCCTACTTTGACTTAAAGTTTTAGCTTGAGATATTGAGTAAACTTGATCAGTGAAGAATAAAATGAAAGTGAATAAAAATAAGAAGAATGAGAAGAATAAGAAAAAGAATAATAATAAGAAGAAGAATAGTTGGAGAGTATTCTTTAAAGATTCTGTATATATTATAAAACTTTACCATTTGCAGATTAGACGAAAACAAAAGAAAAACAAAAACAAAATAAGAGCGAGAGATATACGGTATATAGATTCTCGTTTATAATGTCCATAATTTTTCCTTTTTTTTTTTGCTTTTTTTTTTTGTTTGTGTGTGTGCGTTTGTCTTAGGCCTCTGGTAAGTTTTGTCATTGGGGGTAAGACAGTCGTGAGATTCATGAGTGGTGAGGCGAGTGGGAGAGAAAAGTAATCCGAACTAGCTGAGGTAATTTATGGTCCAGGGAGATGGTTCTTTCTAAGGCAGATTAGGAGTGGTTAGGGGGTGGTGGGGGGAGGGGGTTATGGGGTATTGGAGGGGGAAGGAAGGAGGTAGGGGGAGGGAAGGGGTTGGGAGTGGTGAAAGGGGAGGGAAGGGAAGGGAAGGGAGGGGGAATGGAAAGGAAGGGGGTATTAAAGAGGAAGATTGGGGGAAGGAAGGGAGAGGTTCGCGGGAGGGGGGGTTGGGAGGGGAATGGAGGGGAAAAGGGGGTGGGAGGGGGAAGGAGGGAGTTGTAGGTTAAATGGGTCTTGATAAGTTCCCACCTAACCTACCCCTGACCCAGCCATCCATTAAGACTTGAGCCCATTAGGATTGTGAGTCCATTAGGTTATATAAAGATTGGGGTCTTGAGGATTAGGGCCGCTCAGTACTGGGGCCCATTAGGATTAGGGGCCATTAAGACTGGGGCCCATTACCCCAGTCATCCCCAGGAGAGGTCGCTAAACGACACCTACAACTCCTAACTCGGTAACATTAACAAAAAGTCTCTCCCGAAGTCGTGGAAATTCAGCACCATCGTCCCAAAATACTCGCTAAAACTAACTGGAGACAGCCACCAAAACTTATTGAAGTGACCCTGAAATTTGCTATATTTGGCGACTTTTCCGCTCAGTTTGCAACACTGCGACACCCGTCATGTACTGTAGGTCTTCCTCTGTAGTACTGTAGATTAGGTTGTTGTATATTGAGCGACTCGGGGAGTAAGAGTGAATTTGAATTTGAATTTTTGCCATGTGAAACGGCTAATTTATTGTGCACCCCATACTCATCCTGCGAAGATTACAGAGTAGAGTTCTCAAAGGGTTTATATAACAGACCCCAGTATTGGATGTTAGAGTATTTCATATACATTGTTTCAGTTCTGAACTTAGAGGGCAACTTATTCACAACTGCGTGAGTACAGCAGTGTGAGGCAATATGGTTGACCACACACATTGTTATTCTCGTCTGCGTGAGAGGCATTCACGCACTCTGTGTGTTTGGTTGTATACATGGGAAATGATAAAGCTACTGAGTGCATAAAAGGGGATTCGATCTTAGTATGTCAGCTCCATGTACATGTTTCGCTTGATACATCTCATTATGGTAAACAATGGATTGGCTACTTCCTGTTTGCACTTGTCTGATTGCGTCAAATTCATCATCAAATTATTTCCTGATAACAGTTTTAAGGGTTCTTTTTGACAGACCCAGATTGTATTCAACAGTGTCTTTGTTAGACGCGAGTTTGGCGAGGGCATCAACTCTGTCATGTTCTTTGAGGCCTATGTGAGAGCGGATCCACAGCAGTTTGATCTTGACACCCCCACGTATTTGTGTCCGGCTTCAGAGACGAGCGCGTAGTGAGGGTGTCAAGAGCAAGTAGTGAGGATAGAGAATTGGTGATGATGAGACTGTCAGTGAGTGTTTTCAACAAATTTAATGGCTGTGAGTTAATTCCACCTCCTTTCTCAGTTGTGTTAACGTTAGGTTGAGTCACACCAACAGCCCTTTCACAGGTAATGTTAAGAGATCCATCAGTGTTAGTAGATGGTCTGTGGGATGTTATTATCAATTTGTAGGGTGTGTATGTGTTCAAGAGTTCTCGCTTTGACAGTGTGTTGGAGATGAGGACTTTGTGTAATTAATCGTTTAGGGCGGGAGGAAGCGCTAATGTGGCTCAACCTCATGCAGATGGTCTAGCTCAAACATGTGTACCTATATATAATATGCATAACCACTCTAATGAAACTTAACCTACTAATAGCATTAACACCTTAAAAATGGTAAGACCAACTTTAAATGAAGCTTCTCAATACTTAATAGGATTGTTAATTTAAACATTAAACCTTTAACCAGTAATAGGATCGGTGTCTTAAAAAATAGTGGACCAATTTCGATGGAACTCTGTCCACTAATAGGATGACGTGACTTACGGAACCCCCGTAGCATCCTGCCAAAAATCACAAGTCCTGTCCTCACCTTTCTTCCTTCCTTCCTTCCTTCCTCCCCCTATTGTCAGTAAGTACTCGTGGAGTTTTTTATCATTTCCCTTCCTTCATCATTCGTTTTGTTTTCTCTTCTATATAAGCTCTCTCTCTCTCTCTCTCTCTCTCTCTCTCTCTCTCTCTCTCTCTCTCTCTCTCTCTCTCTCTCTCTCTCTCTCTCTCGTGTTTTCATTTTTGCGGTAAGAGTCTTTGTGATTTAACTTCGAATTCGCTGGTACTATAAACATCTTTCAAGTATCCATCTTAATGTATTAATTTAAGTGGGTCCTCAGGCAAACACATCCACACGTCATCTCCACAAAACAGACAAACACACGGACGGACTCTTGAAAAAATAGCTACGGTGTCACAATAAATTTAACGGGACAAAAAATTCCTCTCTATTACGGATTTTACGGATCATTACGGATCTTTGCGGACATTTACGGATCTTATGGACAAGTGCGAATCTTTACGGATATTTACGGATCTTTACGGACTTTATTATGTATTATTTTATAGATACTCGTGAGACCGGGGCGTATTTACCTGCGCTTACCGACAACTAACTATTCCACGGAGGCACAAACTTGTTAACGAAGGTAGAGCATTTGCTGGTCCCCGCTGCTCCTGGGATTATCCGCACGCAAAAGTCTTAATGGACATAGATGGAAAACAGTGGGGGAAAAAAACGGAGGATGGGATTGCAAGAGAATGAGATAAAAGGAGTATGAACTGCACCGCCGATTTCATGTGTTTAGATAATTGAAACGACGATGTTGGTTGGTTTTGGTTGGTTTTGGTTGGTTGGTTTTGGTTGGTTGGTTCACCCTTATCCCTCCTCTCTTTCTCCCCTCTCTTTACTCCCTGCCCCATTATCCTCTCTTTTCCTCCTTCCCTCTCTTCGTCTCTCTTCCCTCTTCCTCGTCTCTCCCCCCCCCCTTTTCCACCTCCTCTTCTTTCTTCTCCTTTCCCCCTTCCTCCTCCTTCTCGTCTCACTTTCCCCTTCTTCCTCCTCTCTTTCCCCTCTCCCCTCTCCCTTATTGTTTGCAGGTGATGGGGAGAGAGAGAGAGAGAGAGAGAGAGAGAGTCTTCCATCCCTCCTGGCACAATCCCCTGAAATCGAAGGACCTCGTGCAAGAGTGAGTAAAGGATTATCACTCACAGGATGAATGAAGACATGAGTGACAAATTCAGGATGAACTGGTAAGGATTGCACAAGCGAGGCGAATCCTGGGGAAAGTTGGGAAAAGGATAATTATAAGGTATGGACAAATCCTAATATAGTATTGAGGGGAAAAAAAAAGATTTAGCACTAGGAAAAGAGTAGGAGGTGAAGTCAATCCTATGAGAGTTTAAATAAAATGATTAGGTGACGGGGAGGAATCCTACAGGAATTAAGAAAGGATTAGCAAGTGAGATAAATTACTAATCGGGGTGGGAAAAGGGATTTAACACGAGGAGGAGAGAGTAAAAGGGGAGGTGGGGGGGACAGTAAAGGGAGGGAGGGGACAGGAAGGGAGGATAGTTTATTTTGGGGAGAGGAGATAAAGGGGAGGATTTTGTGTGGGGTGAGAGGACATGGGAGGGGGGAAGAGGGACAGAGAGTAATAAAATGAGTTAAATATAGAAATAAGGATAAGAATGAAGGAGGGGGAGAGAGGGAGGAGGAAAGACAGAAGAAAATGAGCCTATGACAGGGAGAAGAAGAGTGAGAAAAGTGAAAGGATTATGGGTAATGGTGAGAGAAAGAGGACAGGGAGAATGAATGGATAAAGAGACAGGAGAAGGAGATAAATAGTGACATGGATAGATAAAGTGCAAGATGAGAGAGAGAGAGAGAGAGAGAGAGAGAAGAGAGAGAGAGAGTCGACAGTTGATCTTGCCATTTCTTCTGTTTGGTCTCTCTCTCTCTCTCTCTCTCTCTCTCTCTCTCTCGTTGTTTAATCCTCGTATCGTCTTCTTCTTATTATTCTTTCTTCTTCGGTATTTTTCCTCCTTGTTCCTCGGCAGTAATTGGACAGGTCGGTTTCAAGTATACGCCCCTGCATATTTTTCACCAAGAATATTTTTATTTGTGTTCATATTTCAGCCGAATATTTTTCAAGCGAGAGTTTCAAATGTATGTGTGTGTGTGTGTGTGTGTGTGTGTGTGTGTGTGTGTGTGTGTGTTTAGACAAATATTTTTCAGTCGGCAGTTTCATTTCTATCTTTTTTTCTTCTACCTGGTAAAGAATCATTTCCAATAGATTCTGTACTTTATTATTATCATCTTTCTAACAGTATGGAAACACAATCTAGTTCAGGTAGAATCTTAGTGTCAAGGTGATTCTAGTTTTTGTATGTGATTGTCTTAGTTATTTATTGGTGTTTTGGGAAAATTGAAGGGGATTTTTTTTTTTTTTTTTTTTATACTAACGAGGAATATTTATTGGGATTCCTCTCCTGAGATGATTATTATCGTAGTTGAAGGTCCGTAGGTTGTTAGAGCATCTTAAATGGGGTGACTTGATAGACAGTCTACGTACGAGTATGTCTCTTATGTGCCGTGTGTCTACCTGAGGGTTGAAGATATGGGTCTCTGCCTGCCTGCCTGCCTGCCTGCCTGCCATGTATCTCTGAGTGACAGTTTCATCAGTCACCATCAGGAATAACTTTTTGTCATGACTAGTGGCGTTTTAGTAGTGTGGGGGGTCACAACAACCACCACCACCACTTAAACTTTTGTGATGGGTTGGTGGTGTTTTAGAGGCGTGGAATTGCTACTACCACCATTACTAAATTTGTATTGACATAGTGGCGCGTCAAAGGTGTGATCCCCTAACACCCACCACCGCCAGCACCACCGCCACTACCATCACCGCCACTACCATCATCGCCGCCACCATCACCACCGTCACCACCACCATCACCACCGCCACGACCACCACCACCATCGTCACCACCATTATCATCACCACCATTACTCTCATGTTGGCTCACTGTCTCGACATGAGTAAATTAGAGGCGTGAAGATCTCATTCTACACCACAAAGGTTTTCGCTTTAGGTTAATGGCGCGGTAGAGGCAGGGATTTACTTACCATAGTTTCTTATGGCGCGTTTGAGACGAGGATTCACTACCACCACAACCACCTGTATACCTTGTTTGGGTTTAATTGGCGCAATAGGCTCCGGTAAGGCCATGGCAGGAGCACAGTAAAGGCGTGGAAGTGAAGATGCCGCTGGTATGACAGGAGGAGGTCTTGTTGCTGAATGAAGGAGCGAGGGAGGGAGGGAGGGAGTCAGGGAGAGAGGGAGGGAGTCAGGGAGAGAGGGAGGGTGGCTGGGACCCCCTATCACAGCACACGACCGGGTTGTCACGGCGGCCCTCTTCCCTAGAATGATGGATTGACTAGGTTCCTAAGAGGCCGCCTCCTACCGCCCCTACGTCGGGAGCTTTTAGGATGGACACGCACAGAAGGGGGTGGGTGAAGAACGGTAGGGGGGGGGGGGTAGTTTACTCTCCTACGTAGTGAACATGGAAGAGATGTGAGGGGTGGGAGAGGAGGGATGGGACACGGATAAAGGTCATCAACATACGCCCACGCATTCCTTTGGTTCCTTTGAGGTCGTTCGTCTTAAAGCATTGAGAAGGAGACCATTCAGAGCGTTATAAAGCTCCCCCAAGCCCTAGAAGCATACATCAGTCAGGTTAAGTTATGGGGGTAACACGCAGACCGCTACTCAGTCATCAGTTTGTTTCTATATTTAACTTCCTCACTTAAATTTTCCTTTCCTCACTCCCTCCTAACAACCCTCCCTTCTTTGCTCCCTCCCTCCATCCTTCCCTCCCTACTTCCTTCATTCCCTTCCTCCTTCCTTCCCTCCCTCCATCCTTCCCTCCCTCCTTCCTTCCATTCCTCCTTCTCCTACTCCCTTCACACCTTCCTCCTTCCTTATTCCTTTAATTCCTTTCATCCTCCCCTAACTCCCTTCACCTCCCCCTCCTTCCCTCCGTCCTCCTTCCCCTTCTCCCTCCTCCTCTCATCTCTCCTTCCTTCTCCAGCCATTCTTCCTGTCCCTCCCTACTTCCTCCTCGACCATCACCCATTCCTCCCTTCACTCCCCCTCCCGTACACTCAATCCTCCTGTCACTCTCCTACATCCATTCCTCTCGTCACTCCTACACTCATTCCTCCCCGTCACTCCTCCCCGTCACTCCCTCTCCTCCTCCCCCACTCCTCCCTCCCCCAAGGCCCCCGGTCAGACACAGGCAGGCGAGCCATCCAGCTTGTGAATCCGGTGTGACGCCAAAGTTAAATAGCGTTTTGAGTAGAGTCAGCCAGGCAGAGCCACTGTCTGGCCCCCCTGAGAGAGAGAGAAAGAGAGAAAGAGAGAGAGAGAGAGAGAGAGAGAGAGAGAGAGAGAGAGAGAGATGTATATATATGGAGAGTGAGAGAGAGAAGGGTATAGCCACAAGGGACCTGAAGCTGTTTTTATCATTTAATTTTTGCTGCCGTGTTGGGTGAGGGTGACACGACCGACTCCGGGCTCATAGAGGCGTTTCCCCTCACTCTCTCTTTTTAATATAAGTTTTTCCTTCTATTATAGTCGACGTCTTGTGATTTTCTTCGCCTTTTTTTGTAGTGGACTTTTTTTTGTCGATTTCAGTGACTTTTCCGTTTTTTTTTTTTTTTTTAGTTTTGGTCGACGTTTTGTTTTATTTACAAAGTTTTTAGTTTTTTGGTCGATTAATAATCCTCTGTCTTTATTTTAGTCGTTTTTTTTATGTTTAGTTATTTTTGTCAGTGTATTTTTTCTTATTCCTTAGTTGATTTTATTCATAAATTTCCTTGACGTCTCTTTCCTTATTTTTTTTTTTAATTGTTTCTGAGTCGAATGCAGTAACATTTCTCACGGACCTGTCTCCCGTGTCGTACGATGGAATGCGTGTCTGTTGGTGTGTCGTACGATGAACGCGTCTATTTCTTACAATTCCCTTTACTCGATGAATATGCTCTCTCTCTCTCTCTCTCTCTCTCTCTCTCTCTCTCTCTCTCTCTCTCTCTCTCAAGAAGATAAAGAAAAACGGAACTTGGTAAGAAGAGAAAAAATAAGAGTATCCCCTGACCCTTATGGTCGACCGTGAAGCAAGAGAGAAGAAAAAAAAATGGACATGAGAGAGACAAAAAGAGACTTGTTATTATATGCCTTTGGTAGAGACGAGTGATTAAAAAGAGGAGGGAAATTATTGCAACAGCTTAATGCTTCTCTTGTTGCAGTCGACAGAGAAAGCAACATTGCAACACACGAGGAAGTTGTCTCTCCATTCCTAGTGTCCAAAGAAGAAACGTAACGAAAGTACCACAACGGCGAAAGTACCACAACGGTGAAAGTACCACAACGGTGAAAGTACCACAACGGTGAAAGTGCCACAACGGTGAAAGTATCTGAAGTGACAAACAGCGTCTAAACGTCCCTTACAAACACACATTCAGACTCACGCGTCACCACAGGCAAAAAGAAGATGGGCGAACGTGTGTCTGGCGTAACTATTATAAACATTAATGGTACATACTGACGTTGTTGCACTCCCGCCCTCTCCATTTTTTTTTTTAATGGTGCAGACCCGAGTTGAGATTCCTTAAGCTTTTTGTTGCTCATCGTTGAGACAAGTTTGCATTCTGACTTTTTTTTTTTTAGTATTCCGGCGACGCCTCGGCTTTAGGGTGAGAATGAAGTGATTGTGCCGTTCGTGTTGTTACCCCGTACACGTCGTCACCCAAACACACGTCGTCACCCTTACACACGTCGTCGTCAGCTTGTAAACCTCGTCGTCATCTTACACACCTCGTCACCATACACACATTCGTCACTCCATACTAATCACCACCGTACACGTCGTTCCTTTTCTCACGTCAGCTCATTTGATCATATTTCACGTGTTACTGTTGCTGCCAGGTTGAGATGAGATCACGACTAATCTGAAATATGTACAGTCAGCCAAGTAGAGGGGCTCCCACATGTCTCCATACACCAGCAGATTTTGTCGCTTTTTCCACTTAACTGACTGTATCTACATTATTATCATCATCATCATCATTATCAGTAGTAGTAGTAGTAGTAGTGGTAGTAGTTGTAGTAGTAGTAGTAGTAGCAGTAGTAGTAGTAGTAGTATTAGTTCATGGTCCGTGTCAAGTGAGCAACATTGGGGCACAGTCTTGTAATGAACAAAATATGGAATCATTAAGTTTCTAACCGCTGTGTTTTGACTTGTTGACAAGGTGTAAATATCCCATTATGATATTCTGTTCTGTTGGGTTTAGCGGAAGTTCTCTCTGTTGTAAGTTCTAACACCTTGTACACCAGCCCTTGTATACCAGCCCTTGTACACCAGCCCTTGTACACCAGCCCTTGTACACCAGCCCTTGTACACCAAACTTTACATGAATTACGTTCGGTTAAATTAGGGTTCGATTAGGATAGCGTAAGGTTTGATTTAGTTAAGTTAGTTTAGTTATGTTTGTACTGATTCTATTCGTTAAATGTTTCTCAGTGTTTCATTAACGTAAAGGAACAAGAAATAATTGCTTTAAATTATATATAGAAATGATGAAAACAGTAAGCAGCAGTCATTGTACCTCCCCCTGTGTCATTAACCTGTCATAAACGTAATTATTATTCAGGTCAAAGGTCCAGTATTCATGAAACGGGAAACATCTCTAATACAAAACTCAAAATTTACTTTCTAGTGTGAAATGTTAAGTCAGTTGAAAATGTATAATGTGTATGAAAGATGTATTTTGCGTATATGAGTAAAACTGAGAATACATTTATCTCCAGCGTTGACAAGTATACAACAATGAACCACAGGACGAAGCTTTGTATATACTCACTTGGGTTAGTTCCTCAATCAGACGTCCCCACTGCCTCTCCTCTATCTCCATGAAGCCTCCATCTCTCCCCCACTCTGCACTTGCTCCACTTCTTCTTCCTCTTGTATAATTTATGGCTACACTCGGGGATCCTGACAGCTGGATCACTCGCTCTATCTATCTCTGGCACCGTGTACCGTGGCCGCTTCCCTCCTCTTCCTCCTCCTCCGCCCGTACCTTCATAAATCTCCAGCCCGCCATTATTCCTCATATGCTCCACACGTCCCCAGCCATCTCAATATGCTCCCATCCGCGCCGCTCTCCTGTGACTTCTTCACTCTCACACACATCTTCCTCACACCTTCCTTGGCTCTTTTCTTCACGTTATTGATTTTTTTTGTGTGTGTCTCTCTTATTCTGTCTACGGTGTTTGTGTTTGTTCCTCTTCCGTTTCTATTCAATTTTCAGGTTTGTTTTATGACTAGATCTATTGAGAGAAGGAGGAGGAGGAGGTTAAACACACTACACACACACACACACACACACTAATACTCTCAAGTCACTCCTCCAGGCTTGGCTACACACAGGTAAAGAGGATTACACGTAACAAGAGTCAGCCAAGGGGATGGACAAGTGAACACAACACGATAATGAACGGCTGACCTAACCACGAGAGAATCAAAAGTAATGACCTTTAACTGTGTGCCCATCTGCAACACCCCTCTCTACCCCGTTTCCCTTCCCCCTCCTCCTCCTCTCCCTTCCCCCTCTTCCCTCTTCTTTTCCCCTCTTTCCTCTCCCTTCCCCCTCCCCTTCTCCCTTCTCCCTCCTCCCTCTCCCTTCTCCCTCCTCCCTCTCCCTTCCCCTTTTCCCCCCCTCTCCCTTCCCTCTCCCCTCTTTGACCTCGTTCGACCGTTGTTTCTACCCCTTTTATCACCTTCCTCATTTATATTAGGTAGTGTACAGCAGTCTTAACAATCCTATTACCTCTTTACTGACGAGGGAGGTCTTTGTGGTGAACGTCAAGTCATACGCCTGCTGCTGGGTCTTATTTAGGTCTTTGTGGTGATCGTCGGTCATACAGCCTGTTGGTCTTCCTTCGGTCTGTGTGATGGATGTTGGTCTCACTAGTGGATGTTTTAACTTGTCTATCCATCCGTGTATGAGAGGATCACAGTGAGGGATGTGTAAGCTAGCAAGTGTTCGTCGACGACTCCAATAGTGGGTTCTTTCATCGCCCCAGCGGGAAGTTTTGTGGTAATGGTGGTTTCCGACGGTTGCTGTTTTATCTGTAGCCAACAGCACTATTGGAACAGCTGACCAGAGTGCCATCTCCCGCCAGTTAGAGGAGCTTGTATGTATGGCATTACTAGTCTCTCTCTCTCTCTCTCTCTCTCTCTCTCTCTCTCTCTCTCTCTCTCTCTCTCTCTCTCTCTCTCTCTCTCAGATAAATAAATATGTACAGCGTCAAGTGAACACACACACACACACACACACACACACGAGTGAGGTGTCAGTTCGAAATTATGCTGTACTGAGGATGACATGAGTTATGGTGCCAGAGGGCCTTTATTAAGTAGGAAAATGTCCTCATTCATCCAGGACAAATAGACCGCCAGCTTGAGTCTCTCAAGGTCGCTGCAGTAAGTGTGGGGCTCCAAGATTTTTGCTCTGTATCTGGTAACCTCACACCTCTCAGATGGCACAGTTCTCCAGTCATGATTCAGGCTTTTTTTTTTTCCATGTAGATTGAATATAGAACTAGTTTGTATGGTGAAATACTGTAACATGTGTCAGTGCGCCAATTATGTTACGCGGCGTGATGTCAATACTATATACACCAGGGAGTTGAGTGTATTATTATTAGCATTATTATTAGTAGTAGTAGTACACACAAACACACGTACAGTAGCTAAAACAACTATCTGTGCATACTTTGTGGGGCACAATATGAGACCATGGACGATAAATTTTGGTATATGAGGGCTGTCACTTGTCACACGTAAATTTCGGAGCATATCGACTCCCACCTGCACAGATAGTTGTTTTAGCTACTGTACATGTATGTAAGTGCGTATATGTAATGTGTTTCAAGGGTAGTCTTCCAATTAATGTCACTGATCACAGTATGTCATTGTCACCATTGGCTTTGTACTTGTGTGTACTTCTGGTACGCTGCCCACACTTGGTGAGTGTTAGGTTAGGTTAGGTTAGGTTAGGTTAGGTTAGGTTAGGTTAGGTTAGGTTGTCTTGTGTCTCTTTAAGTTGTTCCCTCAAGTCTCCCGGCCTTTGGGGAAAAAAAATCTTTCTACTAATTAAATGATACTCATGATAGTCTTCTTAAGGTGTGGTGGCTGCGTGTTGATCGCTCTTTAGGCGAAGTGTTTAACTTCCTTCATAATTCAAATAGCTTATTATATTTCTGAAACCATAGAAATTAGTGCAGACTTAGTAAACGTGATTTGATATAAGATGTCTGTCTGCATGTTCATCAGCTTTACCTAAATTTAGCTTGGATAGGTTATGTTAGGTTAAGGTAGGTAGGGCAGTAGTTATGTGATTGATTTATAATTTGTAATGATTTTATTTTAATGATTGTTTTTATATACAGTTTATTACAACACTTGTACCATATAGGGATGACTCGGCCTCGCACGGTGTACTTAGGGATGAAGTTCAACAAATATATCTAAAGAAAGTTTGCAATATGTGTGTGTGTGTGTGTGTGTGTGTGTGTGTGTGTGTGTGTGTGGTGTTTGTTTTCAGTGTCCACCCAACTGCCTCCACTTTTAGCGACGGTCAGTACAGGAGCCCTGAGCACACATCCCGCGGCTGCCGGAGTGTTGGTGCTGGCTGTCAGGATCCTCGCCTTTGATTGGTTGTATTTTTCTCTCTTTTTTCTCCCCCTCTTTTTCTCTCTTCTCACACATTGACAACGAGTGAGTGAGAGACTGACTGGATCGGTGTCTCATAAATAGTGAAATACGAAATAAAATATCATACATAGTAGTAAAGGTCAATTGGTTATTAGATCGACGTAATATATTATGGTTATGATAAAAAGGTATAACACAAAGTTTATTAGCTGATGAAACTTGTGCCAACCCAGGATTATGTAGCAACATGTTATGACCGTGTATCACCGACGTGCTCTTGTTTACATTTGGGTTATAGTTTGGCATGTGGACAGACACTCCCGTGGTTAGGGGGGAGTCTTTAATGGTCACAGGACAAGGCTCCCTCTTGGCTTTTGACCCAGCAATCAATGTAGCTGTGTTCCCCTCAGAGGCAGAGGCTTTGGCCAAGGTGAAAGGTGGAAAGGCGGCTGGGGGAGTGTACCATCAAAAAGAATCTCTGAAAGCTGGTGGTGATCTCGGTGTTCTATGAGCCTGCGAGGGGTTTAGCTTGTGAAGGGACGTGCAGGGGTACCAGTCTACCTTATTTAGAAGAAAGGTTGGTATTCTTTTGTTTACTTTCAATGGGGAGGCATGGGGGACCTGCACAGTCACGGGAAAGGGGTGTAGGTATCTAAAGGGTTCCCGGAAGTTACTGGTGGAAAGGTCATGATGGCCCAGGAGCTGCAGCAGGTGGTGTAGTAAGATACAGGAGTATTTGTACCATTCCATCAGATCAGAAGAGTGACTTGCTCATTTCTGTCAAAAGAAATACATTTAGGCAAAGACTTAATAAATGAACCCTATTGGACGTGAGAGAGAGGCTGGATAATTCCGTGTCATCAGAAAGTGAGAGACGTGGACCGACATTTACTCACTTGTTCTGGCAATATACTTGACCGCGTTTTAAGTAAGGGCTCCCCTTGTTTGGTGTTAGGGTGGCTTTGCATCTTAATGATTTTGTCGTCCCTATTCCAGCTGTATAACCAAGACGTTTGACAATTCACTGGATACTTAATGTCCCCGTAACTTACAGCTGGACTCGTGTGTCCTCGTGAAGACTGATCCTCCTGTCAGTGTACCACACCTCGGAGTGATCATGTGTGGCAGCCCCTCGTAATACTTGTGGCTCCCATTAATACTCGACTCTGGCATGATGTGTTGGTGTGTCAGGCAAGTTGGTGCAAGAATAAATCATCTGAAGACTAGATTGTTCTCTCAGGCAAGTCCATCATTATTCTAATACTCTGGGAGACTGGTACAGTGTTATCTGTCTGCTGTGAGACTTAGTTAGGAGAACTACATTAAGATGACCCTGCGAATAAGCTGATTCTGGGAGGTCCAAGGCGAAGGTTGGATATTGGATAACCTTTTATATAATTCAGGCCCTCTCCGGTTCATGGAAAGGTCGGTCCCAGAACCTAATGTGTCACCTCTCGAGGCTCGCCTGGCTTGACCTATATGATACGGAATTATACAAATTTGTCGCCGTCAGCCCTGGCTGGGAAAAACTGCAGCTGGGCGCTAATGGTTTAATGGCCGCTTTTAGATGACTGTCAGGGTCAACAAGATTGTAAAGCGATATATATATATATATATATATATATATATATATATATATATATATATATATATATATATATATATATATATATAAACAAGATTATCATACTGTAGAAATTTTCTGAAGGTGAAGTATATTGTGAGGAACGTTTGGTGAAGTGAAACCGCGACAAAAATCCAGATGTAAAATATGAGAGAAAACCCCACAAACCAGCCCTGAGAGCTGTGGGGGCCATCACGACCGATGTTTAGCTGCATTGACTGTGTAGTTATGCTGTTTGACGGCAGAAATGTCAAGTTGATGGCAAAGGTTACTGGTGTCTCTTACGAGGCTGGACGTGAATTATTGAAACACGTAGTCGGTCAGCAGCGGACTCTCTTCCTAGCTGGCGGACCTCAGTATTGCCGTCTTGTGTGGATTCGCTTTATTGTTTCATGGAATTTAGATGTAAGAGAGAAGAGGAAGAGAGCGTAATTTGGTCTTGTTGTTGTTGTGTGTATGGAGCTGGTTACAGTATTAACATCCGGATTAAGAGCTTGTCACTGAGAGGAAATGGCTAGTACAATATGACCATTTTTGTTATATAAACTTCATGATCCAGATTACACTAAGACAATACCATTATATTGTTTTTCATCATAACTATATAAAACTTTAACAATATGGAGAATTTTTTTGAATCTAATAAACATAAGATTTACATACTGGAATAAATCTATAACTAGGGATAATTAACTGACGACTGGACACATGAGAACAAAGAGACCTTGTATGACTGTAAGGGTTAAAGGCTTCTAAAGGTATTATATATAGGTTAATTTTTGCTCTTATTTGGTTTTAAATGATTGTATGGAGTTGGAGTAGTGAGTGAGTGTAGTGTTGTAGATAATTGGGCTATTTGTTTCATGGTTTAGTGTAAGTCAAGTCTCTTATTTGTGCTCTGACGTCTTCAGTTGACTTAGGAAACTTTGAGAAATTTAATCGAGGTTATGAGTAGATATTTTGATGTTTGTTTCTCTTCGCAAATATTCTTAGTTATGATTATTGTTGTTGTTGTGGTTGTTTAGGTTGTTGTTGTTCTAGTTGGTGGTCTTGGCGTTGTTATTCAGCCGTGTATGATGAAGCGGTATGATGAAGCGGGTGAAGTGTAGACATTAATAACCTATTGACTCGCTTTAATTATGTATATCCGTCAGGTGTAGAACAACACCCTGGGATGGTGTGTGATAATATTAGCCTAGTAGTGTGACTCAGTGACCTCTTGACCTGTGTCTTACCTGTCTAGGGTAGTTGTGGGGTCGGTTGTTCCGGTCATGTGGCTCAGTGACCTCTTGACCTGTATCTTACCTGTCTAGGGTAGTTGTGGGGTCGGTTGTTCCGGTCATGTGGCTTAGTGACCTCTTGACCTGTGTCTTACCTGTCTAGGGTAGTTGTGGGGTCGGTTGTTCCGGTCATGTGGCTCAGTGACCTCTTGACCTGTGTCTTACCTGTCTAGGGTAGTTGTGGGGTCGGTTGTTCCGGTCATGTGGCTCAGTGACCTCTTGACCTGTGTCTTACCTGTCTAGGGTAGTTGTGGGGTCGGTTGTTCCGGTCATGTGGCTCAGTGACCTCTTGACCTGTGTCTTACCTGTCTAGGGTAGTTGTGGGGTCGGTTGTTCCGGTCATGTGGCTCAGTGACCTCTTGACCTGTGTCTTACCTGTCTAGGGTAGTTGTGGGGTCGGTTGTTCCGGTCATGTGGCTCAGTGACCTCTTGACCTGTGTCTTACCTGTCTAGGGTAGTTGTGGGGTCGGTTGTTCCGGTCATGTGGCTCAGTGACCTCTTGACCTGTGTCTTACCTGTCTAGGGTAGTTGTGGGGTCGGTTGTTCCGGTCATGTGGCTCAGTGACCTCTTGACCTGTGTCTTACCTGTCTAGGGTAGTTGTGGGGTCGGTTGTTCCGGTCATGTGGCTCAGTGACCTCTTGACCTGTGTCTTACCTGTCTAGGGTAGTTGTGGGGTCGGTTGTTCCGGTCATGTGGCTCAGTGACCTCTTGACCTGTGTCTTACCTGTCTAGGGTAGTTGTGGGGTCGGTTGTTCCGGTCATGTGGCTCAGTGACCTCTTGACCTGTGTCTTACCTGTCTAGGGTAGTTGTGGGGTCGGTTGTTCCGGTCATGTGGCTCAGTGACCTCTTGACCTGTGTCTTACCTGTCTAGGGTAGTTGTGGGGTCGGTTGTTCCGGTCATGTGGCTCAGTGACCTCTTGACCTGTGTCTTACCTGTCTAGGGTAGTTGTGGGGTCGGTTGTTCCGGTCATGTGGCTCAGTGACCTCTTGACCTGTGTCTTACCTGTCTAGGGTAGTTGTGGGGTCGGTTGTTCCGGTCATGTGGCTCAGTGACCTCTTGACCTGTGTCTTACCTGTCTAGGGTAGTTGTGGGGTCGGTTGTTCCGGTCATGCTCCTCTTCTAGTGTCTCTCGTTACTCTGACATGTCCTTCTTCAACTCATCTCTACAAGGTGTCTGATTTAGTTGCCTTGTATGGAGATAACTTCAGTGAATTTTACGATATACATATAAATACATAAATATACAGTATATACATACGCCGATGTGTATACCTTACCAACACAATATACTACATATTTTAAAATCTGTAACTCATTCATCGACATTGTTGACGTAGAACTTGTACACTCCCTGCTGCAGTAAACAACACACTCATCATTTGCTGAATTATAATCGTTGACTCTATTGTTCAGTGTTCATGTGTTTCAGATTTGAGAAACAATTACAACAGTTATGATATTGATAAATATATTTTCCTGTGAATGTGTCTTAATGTTTGGTTCAGAACAGTTTAATGATCGCTGGGTGTTTACTCACAAAATTACTCTTATTCAATATTTACTGTAATTAATATATATTGCTGGCCTCGTTGTGCATTATTATTATTATTATTATTATTATTATTATTATTATTGGTGATGGTGTTTCATGATATCTCTCTCTCTCTCTCTCTCTCTCTCTCTCTCTCTCTCTCTCTCTCTCTCTCTCTCTCTCTCTCTCTCTCTCTCTCTCTCTCTCTCTCTCTCTCTCTTGTTATTCTACCACGTCGACAGTATTATTTACCACTGGATATAATACTTTACCGAGAGAACATCACTCCTGCTATTATAAGACCAAGTTACCTGACAGGTCTTCATTATACTGTACCTGGTGGTATTGTGTGTCGTGGTGGTCATTAGCCTCTGCTTTGTTACACAACACCGTAAACATGACATTTGTTTACCTGATTTTAATTAGCGGAGGAAGTTTTTTAAAGATTGAAGGATGATTATCTTTGGAGTATTATTTTTTTGCTTATTTGTTCATTAAAGAAGAAAAAACAGCTATTATTGTATTGTGTTGTGTTGTGTTGTGTTGTATGGGTTTTCTTTGATCATGATCCAATATTTAAAGCATGACTATGTAAATTTGAATAATATCGTGAATTAATGTTTACTTGTTTGGTCATTAGAATAAGGAAAATTTAATTGTTTTAAATTATTTATTGTTTTTAGATAATGATTTTTTTTTTTTTATTCGAGAATTGTGTGTGGAGTTAACTTTGGTCATGGACAGGCGTAAGGGTAGGAGCTGCCCCTCTCTAATTCTAGGGGGGGGGGGGGGGTGGCTTCGTCTAAAACAAACCCGGGCAACGTCGACCACCCCAGCTAGTGTAGATAGAGAGAACACTACACTTGCTAATGAGTTGCTTTGGTCCCTCATTTATCAATCGTATCGTAAGTGAGGAGAAAAGATAATGACTCTTGAATCAGCGAGAACTTGGGACCAGAGGAGGTCAACTGGAGCGAGGATCATAGGTCACTCACTCCGGTAGTCTTGTAATTTTTGACCTTTGGTAATGGGGTCATTATGTCTGTCGTAGATAGTGATGTGATAAACCTGTTAGTGAACAAGTTGTTTGGTGTTGTGTGTGAGGACTGACCCTGGAGGGTAGTAAATGGAGATGTAATGATAGTAATTTAAAAACAAAATAAGTTAATCAAAATAAATAAATCTTTCAACCAAACTTGAATCAATTCCAAGAACTACATTGTAGGTACAGTGAGGTCAGGTCAGGTCAGATCAGTGCATGATGAATTATGTCTAATTGCCAATTAAACTGAGTTTCATGAAAAAAAATCGCTTCCGTTGCGAAATTTGACGGTTGAGTGAAATTGGCTGGTTGTCGAGCTCGACGGACGGAGCATTAAAATAAATTGACTCTACTTAAATTAGATAGATAAATGAAATTGATATTAAATACTCAATCACTCACTTGACGCCTACCCGGTGGAGGTTGTCAGTGGAAGCAGCAGCGACAAATGGAATAGTCGAAAGTGGAGGATGAGTGTTATTACGATTATATATATATATATATATATATATATATATATATATATATATATATATATATATATATATATATATATATATATATATATAATCAGTATGCTGTGTATGTAACAGAGGTGAGAACACCTCGTGTAATACTGTGTAACCTCGAGAGACAGAGCCAGATATTACACTGTGTGTGTGATGTTAAAATAAATAAAAAAAATACTAAACTGATTATGATTCTATGAATGAAAGAAATTTTAACACCAAAACATTTTAAATATTATTTAAAGTTCTTGCTATGAAACGGTGAACACAGACTTCTTAAACTGGTAGTTGTTTGTTACGTTAATTTTTATCAAAGAAATATTTTAATGCGTAAGAATCTGTATCACTGAGGGAATTTTTACCTCGAGAATATATTTAATACCAACAGAATATTTATACTCGTATATGCATATTAAGAACGGGAGGGTGTTAGCGTTAGTCATCTCCACTACAGTTGACGTCGGTAATACAGTGGCCAGGTCGAGGTGAGAGTATTGAGCCACCGACAGTAGTACAGGTACAGCCATAACTACAGGTATGGTTACAGGTCAATTAACAGGTACAGGAGTTTTATTTATGCAGACTGTCGTGTCAATGTATTTCATCTTTCAATGTCTGTCTGTCTGTCTGTGTTCTATATAGGTCCGTTTACACACCTATTCAGTCACGTGTTTTTCCTCCAGCTATATTATTTATCTACCTCTGTATATTGTCGCCCATCTATCCAATTATTCATATTTCCTATCCACCTATCCGTTCATTCCCACCTATCAACCAAACCACCCATACATTTATCCACTCACCCCTCTAATCCACTCAGCCAGCCACTCCACTTATCCATCCATCCACCCCACTTATCCATCCACCCCACTTATCCATCCACCCCACTTATCCCTCCACCCCACTTATCCATATCACCCCACTTATCCATATCACCCCACTTATCCATCCACCCCACTTATCCATATCATCCCACTTATCCATATCACCCCACTTATCCATATCACCCCACTTATCCATATCACCCCACTTATCCATATCACCCCACTTATCCATTTATCCACATATCCACAAACCCAACCACCATCAATCCATTTCATCCATCCTAGAGAATATAACATACTCACAGGTAATCATATATCCAGCTGTATTTGTAATGCATTCCACCTTCCCCCCTTCCCCTCCTCCCTCCCCCTCCCCATCCCTTCAAACCCCCCACCCCCCCCCCCCTTTCCATCCTCCTCCTCGCACCCCCTTCCTTCCCTTCACCGTCAATTACTTACTAATTTAAAGTATTGCATTTTCCACAGGTATGTTGCTTCGTATGTTGCAGTCACTCGGTCGGGTTGCAGCAGATGAAGGACAGTTAAAGTGAGTTTGTTTTTATTTTGTTTTTGTGTTTTTGTCTATATTGGTGTTTGTTTAGGTAAGTGGAATTGAAATGTTGGATTTTTTTAATGGTTCGTCTGTGATTGTATGGTAATTTTTTTTAATGGTTCGTCTGTGATTGTATGGTAATTTTTTTTAATGGTTCGTCTGTGATTGTATGTTTTTTTTAAATGGTTCGTCTGTGATTGTATGGTAATTTTTTTTAATGGTTCGTCTGTGATTGTATGGTCATTTTTTTAATGGTTCGTCTGTGATTGTATGGTAATTTTTTTAGCGGTTCGTCTGTGATTTTACGGTTTAGTTACAGAAGCAAATTACAGTGTAGAGCAATACAGTGATTTGACTGTATTGTTTGTTCTTGTCTTTTCTGCTCTTAGTTGGATTTATTTTTTGTCTCACTCCCTCTTTCTTCTCCTCCTCCTCTTCCACTTCTTCATTTTCTTCCCCAAGTAATTTATATTTTTTCTTCACCTCCTTTATCCTTTTGTGTTCTTTGTTATCTTCCTTATCCTCTTCTCCTTCCATACTTCACTTTCCTATACTCCTTCTTCTCCTCCCTTATTTATTGTCTCCTCCTTCACCTCCCTTCCTTATTGTCTCCTTCCTCACCTCCCTTCCTTATCCTCTCCTCCTACCCTACTTCCCTGTCCTTTCCTCCTCCCTCACCTCCCTTCTCTCCCATCCTTTCTTAAGCTTCTCCTCTTCTCTCATATCCTATCGTCTTTTCCTCCTTCCCTACATCCTTCCCCATCTCCCTTATCCCTCCACTTTTTATCCCCTTCACTGTTCCCCCTTACCTTCTCTCACCCATTGACCCCATAATATCCCCCATCTTCCCTCACACAATGACCCTCTAGCCCTCATATTTTCCCCATTCCTCATTTTCCTCGTCGTCTTTCGTCATGTCCTCCTTCAGGTAGATTAAAGACATTCTCAGTGACGTCTTAAGGCGACTTGTAGGGCTCTTAACGCCTCCTTCAGAGCCTCCGTCGAGTTGGTGTCAGAAAGGGCAAGGAGGGTCGTGTTGGAAGGATGGTCAGAGGGATTCCTTTGAGTGGGTAACTGCGTGTTAGGATATGGTGAGGTGGGGAAGGGGGAGAAGGCTTTGTTGTATTGTAGGGGCGGTGGTGTAGGGGTGGAGAGTGTGTTTGTTTTGTGTGGTGGGGTGTGTGTGCGCAAACCACCAATGAGAATGTTTAGGGCTATAAGCGTCGCGCGCACACACACACAAAACCACTGATGCTGAGTTAATAATCTGTTATTAATTTTTGTTTCATGTTTTTTAGCTGCCGTCGGAGCGAAATACTGTCAGGTTCCTGGATTTTGCATAAATTATTTCCGAGTGGTCGAATATTTTTGTGACAGCAAATCCAGTTTTATCCTTTTTTTCTAACAGCATGAAAAGCTTTTCAAGTCGAGTTTTCATTTTCCATTTTTTTTTTGGTCACGTGTTAACTAACTTTAGCTTGTAGCGTGATGACGTCGACGAGCCAAAACAAAATACGGAATTGTTTTAAGAGGTAGTTTTTGTAGCGTGTACTGACGTCATGGAAGGTGATTAGGGAATGGAAATAGATCTGAGTTTTTGTGGGGATAATTATAAAGAGATGGGTTGCATAATGTTGTTAACGATATTACGTGTATAAGAGTTTTGGTCGCCTGCAGTGAAAAATATATATATATGTATATATAAGTTTTGATTTCATGAGTAGGCTATCACATTACTCTCTCTCTCTCTCTCTCTCTCTCTCTCTCTCTCTCTCTCTCTCTCTCTCTCTCAAATCATGGGAACAGAACTGGTAGAAAAACATTGGGAACTAATGAAAGGTGTGTGTGTGTGTGTCATTTAGTGGGAATTTGTAAATCAGTCGAACACGTTCAAAATCTCGTTATGTCAGATACATGCTTCAGTTTTGATAACAGTTGACGTACTGGTGAAGTTTGTAATTATGTCATGGAGTGTGTGTGTGTGTGTGTGTGTGGCCAGGTAGAGAGAGGATGGAATTACCGTATTTGTGGCAAGTATTAAGGTGGCTTAAACGTGTATATATATATATATATATATATATATATATATATATATATATATATATATATATATATATATATATATATATATATATATACCTTGATAAAATCACACGGGAAAAGGGAAACAACGGAGCACCTTAGCTTTCGTCTATATTCAAGACATCTTCATAGGCAACATGAGATAAATATATATATATATATATATATATATATATATATATATATATATATATATATATATATATATATATATATATAGAGCTGACACTCCATCAGCTGACGACGCCGTAGTGGTCAGCCAGTAGACGTCAACAAGACTAAGTGCCACCGAGGTCTTCCTTCAGGCTAACGGTCAGTTTTTTGCAGACATCAGTACCATCTGTCACTCGGCCTGTCTCTCCGTGTTTACCCTTCTGTCTCCGCTCCTAGTTTTTCTGTCTCTCGCTTCTTCGTGAACTGTCTCTTTTCTGTTTTTATTTTTCTTGACTGTCTGAGGCTTCTGTCAGTCTCTTTGTCAGAGTGCGGATTTCTTTTATGCACGTCCGTTTGTGTGAAAGACTTGGAGACAGACAGACAGACAGACAGACACTGGGTGAAGGGGAGAGTGTAAAGAATTTCTTATTGATTACGTGAGTATTATTCAAACTAGCAGCCTATTTGTTGTTTTATTATTTATTTCACAAACAACAAAGGTGTGTGTATATAAAGGGCCTGACCATAATATGATTACATCTCTCTTTTGTGTTTCCGTAATATGGTTTTATTTAATCAAAATATTTAACACCATCTGTAATCCATGTGTGTGTGTGGGGAGAGATCAGTCAGGCCTGGATTACCTGTTCCACGTGACCACCACCACTGTATTGGCACCACTAACAGGTGAACCTCTCAATTATGCATCACTCAATAACAGGTGTCCTCATCCACACACCTTTTCATATTTACACCATTATTTCCTTAAGTTCCTCAGCGTTTAGCGGCCCAGGTGTAATAACCTAACCTAATCCCAATCCCCCAAAGGGTAAATAAAAGTAATGGCTGGGGTTTAATCTGAGCTACAAAGTGGTGATGATATTCTACCTCTTGGCTGCCGGAGAGTTTAAGACTTAAGCCGAAAACTAAACTCAGGATGGTTTATGCAGGACGGGGCGACACCTCACACTGTCAGCTGGCTCTCGGCTCTTAACTTTTTCACGCCACATTTAGCCACCGGATAATGTCGTCCACGTATTGATAATGATCTGTATACCACTGTTATGCCTGAATACCCACGACATACATAAACCAAAGGCTGTGTACTGATTGACAAAAGAGTGTATGGTTACTATTGTTGACTAGAGTCGTCAGGAGAGAATAGAGTGATGATACTAAGGTACGGATGGAAGGGGATGCTAATTAAACTAGCCTTCGTGGTGTTGGTGAGGTGATGATTCTGCCTCATCCTCTCGTGGTTCCTCTGTTGACATGGATTACTGAGAAACACACTGACAATAAAAAAACATCACCATCACTACACAGGGACAGGCAACTTCTACGGACACACACACACACACACACCACAACAAAGGTTCTCTGCCACAACTTTCAAACGATATGATATTGCGTCTTGAATTTAATATAGGGGGAAATTTCCTTCCCCTTTATGGTACAAAGATGGATCAAAGACTATCTCTCTCTCTCTCTCTCTCTCTCTCTCTCTCTCTCTCTCTCTCTCTCTCTCTCTCTCTGTTCCCCTTGTCTTTCTTCCCCTCGTTCTCTTCACCCTTTGATCCTCTTCTCATCGTTTCTGTCCCCGAGACGTTCTCTACTCATTCGTCTCTTCTCATCTCCCTCACCTCCTCTCCAAATTCCTTCTACCCTCTTCATCCGCCTCTCCCTTCCTCCCTTGCCCCTCCCTTTCTCCATCCCTTCCTCCTTCCCTCCCTCCCTCCCCTTCCTTGTCTCTCGCCTCTTCCCCTTACTCCCCCCCCCCCATCCCGCTCTCCTCTCCCCACCCCTCCCTTTGTTCCGCTTGCCCTTCCTCCCTCATTTTCACTCTTCTGTCCTTTCCTCCCTCCATCTCCCTTGAAGCCTTTCCTCTCCTCAGCTAATTGACCTCTGACCCTATCTTCTCCCTCTCCCTATCTTACTCTCGCTTCACTACCTCCTTCTTTATCTCCATTTCTGTCATCATCACTTACCCTGTCTTTCATTCCTCCTTCCTCTTCCCATTTTCCTTCTCGTTTGATTCTAGTGCATCGTTTCTCTCTCTCTCTCTCTCTCTCTCTCTCTCTCTCTCTCTCTCTCTCTCTCTCTCTCTCTCTCTCTCTCTCTCTCTCTCTCTCTCTTCACCTTTATCTCCTCCCGTCATTACTCTCTCTCACGAACTAATCTCTTTTTCCTCCCATTTCCCCCCATCACCTACACAACACCCCTTTCCTCACCTCCCCATTGTACGATATGTGAGGCTGTCAAGATGGTCCTCAACCCAATGCCCTCCCCCATCATTCTCCCCCCCCCCCACCACCACATTCTTCCTTCCTCTCCCCTCATCATTCTTCCCCAATTCCGCCTTTCCTTCCTCCTTAATACTCTACCCTAAGCACCTTTCCTCTCTCACCTCTCCTTACGTCCCCTCCTTCACCTCACTGCCATCCACAACCTTCTTTCTCCCCTTCCTCTCTCTCCCTCTCTCCCTCCCTCTTTAAAATATCCTCTCCATTCTTCTTCCCATGTCCCATCCAAACGCATCTACACGCCTTCTACACTGCCCACACGCCCTCTACACGCCTCACAACCCACCCCCCCCCCCCCCCCACCCAACGTTCCACTAAATGTCAGGCTGGTAGGTTAGGGACTTCACCGGGTAGAATGAACCATGAGGGTGAGACTTTAGACACACACACAGACAGGCCCCCTCGTGGACGCTAATTATGGTTTGTAATCAGTTATTGAGGTATGTGTGAGTGGTGGAAGGTGTCTGTGTGAGGTGAGAGAGATTTGTACTTAGTGGCCGGGGTATTTATTTCTACAGGCATATATACGTGTTGGTAGAAGTATCTAGGCAGAAGTATATCCACTAATTGAAGCCGCTATTCATAGGTATACTTGATGATTGAGGTATATACTGTGCATAAACCCAGTAGCTGAATCACCCATAAACATCATAATTTATAGTCTCTGTGCTCTTGCTGTGTGTGTGGGTGGCCGTGTGTGTGTGGCCATCAGCTGGTACTATACAGAACATAGATGGCACTACTCCAGGGGGTATGCTGAACCATCTCGCCAGAGCATCCAGCGTGTGTTGATAAGTCGCTGTTTTCTACCACATCTGCTGAGGGTATGTTATCCAGAGAGGTGCGTGGGTGGGGGGATTTTTTCAGGATTTTGGTTTCCAGATTTAGGAAGGTTATTCTCTTAAAGATTTTGTAGGGGGGGGGGGGGATTTTTAAGGTGTGAGTGGCAGATTTTGGAAGGCTTATCCATAAAGTGTGTGTTAGTGCGAGAGGGGTAAGGGATTTTTTTGCCGATTTCAGAAGATCTCCAGATATCCAAAACATCAGTTAGTTGTGCCATTTACGTGAAGATTCTGAAGAGTTTGACATACAGATTTTGATGAAGGTTCAGATTTTCCGGGAGTCACAGGTTTTGACGTAAATTAATTATAGTTCGTGAATAATCTAATTCTTCCTAAAATCATAAATAGTTTACTACCATGAAAGGCATAATTATAACATGTAATAATAATAATAATAATAATAATAATAATAAATGACATACGAATAGAAAATTAAACGAAAAAGAAAGCAAAAACTTACTCGATCCTAAATAAAGAGGGTGGGATCTCTTGTGGTCGCGGTTTAATTCTCACTAAAAGGATCGGAGACGGCGCGTCACTCACCATTACGGCGGGTGTCACGCAGGGCTCCCTGGTTTCTGGCGTCTATAGTGCGAGTAGTTAAGGCATCTATAGTAAGTGGCTGAGGCTTTTATGTTATCTATAGCCACGAGTTTCGCTGCCTGTAACGTCGTGTATATAGCGGTTTGAGGCATCTAAAGCCACTGTTTGAGGCATCTATAGCCACTGTTTGAGGCATCTATAGCCACTGGTTATTATAAGCAGCCATAGAGTTTAGGATAAGGGTCTTTTACACTACAGGTTCAAACATAAACAACCGGTGGTTTTGGCCCCAGTAGACATTGGTTAAATCACCTGGACACCCACAGGTAAGATTAGCCATACCGTCCCATCAATCACACTAAATGTTTCCTCTTTATACCTGTATGAGTGATGGGTTCCTCGCTAGTCTTGTTTTCCTAGTGGTGCTGAACATTATCTGAGATGTGTGGCGGCCGAGTGGTTACAGAGCTCGTGTCCTGTCTTTAGGGTCGCTGATTCACTCTCGAGGCACCCCCAGTCGACCCATATGTGAGTGAGTACCTGACTATAGTTGAAATGAAAGTGGCCGAGTGTAGTGTTAGTCACATTGCCTCCTGGTGGACTGAGGGGTTTAGTGTGACTGACCTCTGTTGTGTCCGTACTGCCCCCGAACCGGTCGTCTAAACCATGGGATCCATTTACATTGATGTCATTCTGTATTGTACCAGTAGGTCAGCGTTAATACAAAGAAATTCGACACAAACTAGAACATATCGAGGTCTGTAGTTATGTTGGCACCCCTGATACCTGCTTGGTCATGACGTAGATCCCTATATACAAAACCCACCGAGTCGTTTACAAAAGGCTACATTAAAACCACATTCTTACTCCATTATTTTTTCTTGTGTTTTTTTTCTTCTTCTTTTGTGGTGTGGTAGAGTAACCCTCACTCCTATACGGCTCAGGTAATTGTTATACGCATAGGAGCTTCAAATAACGCGAGTCGGGATGATAAGGGCGTCAATCTGTTGTTGTTCTTATAGCATGATATTAAGTGAAGTAGTGGTAGTAGTATTTTTAGTAGTAGTAGTTTATGTGTGGTGGTGGTGGAAGTAGTAGTAGTAGTAATGGTGGTAGTATTTGTAAAAGTAGTAGTAGTAACAGTAGGTAAGGTTGAGTCGTATTTAAACTGTAGCTCATATGCTTCTCAACCAGGCAGTCTACCACAGTGAGGAAGGTTCAGTACATCTCCGGAGTGGAAGAACAGTGGCGTCGAGTGTAGCAATCCACACCACCTCCACTCCAGAGAAATAGACCCAATAAATTTCTCCTCTTCTCCCCCCTCCTCCTCCAAGTTGACGTCTTTGCCCCCTCTTCTCCTCCCCCCCCCCTCCCTTCCTTCGAATTTATTGAGCACTCTCCAAAAATACTCCGCTTTGCCCCATAATGGAAGTTGGTATCCCTCATAAGCACGCCGGACCACGTCGCCTATATTAAAGTGATCGAATGTGTTATATCAAATATTGGTTACACGTCGCGATGTGGGAGAGGGGTGTTGGGTGTGGGGGGGGGGGTTGTGCTGGACCCCGGAGGCTGCCTTTTTCCCGCGTTTCGTCTTTTTTCCGATGTCGTCTTGGCTCGAGTGATCGCGAAAGTGCAAAAACAAAAGCCAAAAAAATAGTTGGTAATTTTTCTAAATTTTAGTGTATAGAACGAAATATTGGATGAAATAGGTGAATTTATAAAAAAATATCGTAGTTGGCGTCACGTCAGCAAGACACGGGAGGAGGAAATACGGTGAACGATAGATTTGTGTGACGCCGCACGAAACATATCCAGATTTTTAAGGTTCTGTGCATAAGTGCGGTAATTCCAATGCATATTAAGTTTGTAGCGATCAAGTTACTCAAAATTTTATTGCTAAACCGCATCGCAGTTCAGGAGAGACTTACATACGCAGGGGAATAGTCAGGACGGTCATACAGCCAACACGAGGCGAGTATCGGCTTAGCAGTCCGTGTTCTCAAGGCTGACTTTCCTCACTCGACAACACGGTGAGCTGCGTCAGAGGTGAGGCGCTTTTTCAGTGTTCCATGTTACTCTGCATCCCCGTGTGATGGGTGAGTGTATGTCGGTCATGTTTGATTTATTATTACAAGTGTGTGAGGAAGAAGCGTTGGTGGTGGTGGTGGTGGTGGTGGTGGTAGCGGCAGTGTTGGTGAAGGAGGGCGATGGAGACCCCCTCACCCTGCAGGTAATCAGGACACACTCACCTTTTCAGTTTACCATGAAATGTGAACTTGACAGCTGGTGACATTTTTGTCTTCCTCGTCATCCCACAAAATATACTCACGAACTCGGTCCCACCTGACGTCCGTACACTCAAATAATCTTTTATTTTTCCTTCATAAGACCTGGCCTAGTTATGCTGGTGCCTCGGGTCAACTTGGAGGCTGTTCTGACCACCGAAAGTGTCGTGACATAAGTGTTTTCTCACGTCTTGCGTTAGGAGATGAAATTTAACGCGCGAGGCTTTGGGAATTTGGACCCATGAATCAATTAATTCTTTGCTGTGTGTCTCTGCCCCCTCAGTAGTACCTGGTGGTGTCATGGCCCCTGATAACCCCGCACAGCTGCCCCTCCCTCTCCCCCCCCCCCCCTCTCTCTCTCTCTCTCTCTCTCTCTCTCTCTCTCTCTCTCTCTCATGAGTCTGTGCTTGTGACACCCATGATCGATTTCGTTAAGTTTTAAAGCGAGATCAGTTCATCTTTCTTGTCCTCAATATCAGTAATCGAAAGCTATGAGTGGTGGTCCGCCCTCCTCACCAAGCTTCGTCTCACTACCCGTGGCCGACCTACGTGAGAATAAATTTTTCATTTTTTCCATCAACATCAGCAATCAAAAAAGTCGTGTCAGGTGAAGGAAGGTTTGGGTCTTTCCTTTCCTCCACTCGTATGGCTCCTCCCGCGGCTGCTGCAGGCATAATGAGTGTACACACCCCGCCGGGCCCTCAAACAATCCCCCCTCTTCCTCCAGGATTTTCGGGGGCATGAACCAAAACCTGCTAATCCACCTGGGGGGGATTTTTGTGATCATAAACTCCCTTTTGATGCGTCGCCGGAGATGAGCTCAAACACACAAGGCCTCAGGGGCCGGGTAGCAGCCCATGTGCTCCTCCTTCTCCTGCTACCCCACCACCTCCTGCTGCTGCTGCTGCTGTTCGTTTACACTATTATGAAGTTACTTTACCTTGTGAATTGCAGGGCCTTTAATCTTCAGGTGGGGGGAGGGGGCCGAGTGACTCTGAGAGACCCGCCCACCTGGAGATATATTCTTTTGAAGTAGGTCGGATGCAAACACTGCCTGGTTCAATATAAATATGTATATTCCCCCCACCCATCTCTCTCTCTCTCTCTCTCTCTCTCTCTCTCTCTCTCTCTCTCTCTCATCTTATACCGGAAGGGGGCCGTCCCGTCCCTACCTCCCCCCCCTTCCTTCCCTAACTCACCCCTCTCAACATCACCCACTCACCTTATGCCACTCCCACTCGGGACCCCTTCCACATCCTTCTCCTCCCTCCCACCCTCCCTCTCTTCTTCCATGTTTGTCTTGCACTCATTTACTGAGAGTCTTTTCGGTTTATCGCTTTCCCTTTCCGGGAATTTCTTTACTTCAGTCCTTCCTCTCTCTCTTTTATTTAAAGTCTTTTACTCTTTCATTTTCCCTTTCCCCGAATCATATGATAAGAGGGACATTCCTTTAGGAGGGAGGGAGGGGGGGAGGGGTTGAAGGACTCTCCAAGTATCGTTTCCAGGGATAAATATTAATACTAATTTCGAGGACGGTGAAGCACGCTGTAAACTTCTCAACAGCTGATGTAGTGGAAAATGAGAGAGAGAGAGAGAGAGAGAGAGAGAGAGAGAGAGAGAGAGAGAGAGAGTGTTTCCTGAAATAGAAGCAGTGAAATTGATAAAGATGATCTATAAATATCCAGTAAACAGGAGTCGCATATAGCAGTGGTTCGTAACCTTTCTCGGTGCCCGTAGAGCTAGTCAAAAAATATATATCTTATGGTAGTAACCGGTCTTTATCTTCGAGACAAATCACAAATACCGCTAAAATGGCTCAACGATACTCTTGGAAGTGGCTCAGATCTAAACAATGGCTCAACTATACTCTTGGAAGTGGCTCAGATCTAAACAATGGCTCAACGATACTCTTGGAAGTGGCGCAGATCTAAACAATGGCTCAACTATACTCTTGGAAGTGGCTCAGATCTAAACAATGGCTCAACGATACTCTTAGAAGTGGCGCAGATCTAAACAATGGCTCAACTACTCTTGGAAGTGGCTCAGATCTAAACAATGGCTCAACTATACTCTTGGAAGTGGCTCAGATCTAAACAATGGCTCAACGATACTCTTGGAAGTGGCTCAGATCTAAACAATGGCTCAACGATACTCTTGGAAGTGGCTCAGATCTAAACAATGGCTCAACTATACTCTTGGAAGTGGCTCAGATCTAAACAATGGCTCAACGATACTCTTAGAAGTGGCGCAGATCTAAACAATGGCTCAACTACTCTTGGAAGTGGCTCAGATCTAAACAATGGCTCAACTATACTCTTGGAAGTGGCTCAGATCTAAACAATGGCTCAACGATACTCTTGGAAGTGGCGCAGATCTAAACAATGGCTCAACTATACTCTTGGAAGTGGCTCAGATCTAAACAATGGCTCAACGATACTCTTGGAAGTGGCGCAGATCTAAACAATGGCTCAACTATACTCTTGGAAGTGGCTCAGATCTAAACAATGGCTCAACGATACTCTTGGAAGTGGCTCAGATCTAAACAATAGTTTTGGCAATCAAGCAGAGGCGTTTGTTTTAAGTCAGTTCTGTATGTGTCTGAAACGCAGTGTGACCAGCCGTACAGATTGTACCATAACTAGGCACTGTACCATAGCTTAGAGACTGTACCATAACTAGAGGCTGTACCATAACTAGACACTGTACCATAACTAGACACTGTACCATAGCTTAGAGACTGTACCATAACTAGAGGCTGTACCATAACTAGACACTGTACCATTACTGGAGACTGTACCATAACTATACACTGTACCATAACTAGACACTGTACCATAATGAGACACTGTACCATAACTAGACACTGTACCATAACTAGACACTGTACCGTAACTAGAGACTGTACCATAACTAGAGACTGTACCATAACTAAAGACTGTACCATAACTAGAGACTGTACCATAACTATACACTGTACCATAATGAGACACTGTACCATAACTAGACACTGTACCATAATGAGACACTTTACCATAACTAGACACTGTACCATAACTAGACACTGTACCGTAACTAGAGACTGTACCATAACTAGAGACTGTACCATAACTAGAGACTGTACCATTACTATACACTGTACCATAATGAGACACTGTACCATAACTAGACACTGTACCATAACTAGAGACTGTACCATAACTAGACACTGTACCGTAACTTAGAGACTGTACCATAACTAGACACTGTACCATAACTAGAGACTGTACCATAACGTGAGACTGTACCATAACTAGAGACTGTACCATAACTAGAGACTGTACCATAACTAGAGACTGTACCATAACTAGAGACTGTACCATAACTAGAGACTGTACCATAACTAGAGACTGTACCATAACTAGACACTGTACCATAACTAGACACTGTACCATAACTAGAGACTGTACCATAGACACTGTACCATAATTAGACACTGTACCATAACTAGACACTGTACCATAACTAGAGACTGTACCATAGACACTGTACCATAATTAGACACTGTACCATAACTAGAGACTGTACCATAACTAGAGACTGTACCATAACTAGACACTGTACCATAACTAGAGACTGTACCATAGACACTGTACCATAATTAGACACTGTACCATAACTAGACACTGTACCATAACTAGAGACTGTACCATAATTAGACACTGTACCATAACGTGAGACTGTACCATAACTAGAGACTGTACCATAACTTGAGACTGTACCATAACTAGAGACTGTACCATAACTAGACACTGTACCATAACTAGAGACTGTACCATAGACACTGTACCATAACTAGAGACTGTACCATAACTAGACACTGTACCATAACTAGAGACTGTACCATAACTAGAGACTGTACCATAACTAGAGACTGTACCATAACTAGACACTGTACCATAATTAGAGACTGTACCATAACTAGACACTGTACCATAACTAGAGACTGTACCATAACTAGAGACTGTACCATAACTAGACCCTGTACCATAACGTGAGACTGTACCATAACTAGAGACTGTACCATAACTAGACACTGTACCATAATTAGAGACCGTACCATAACTAGAGACTGTACCATAACTAGAGACTGTACCATAACTAGAGACTGTACCATAACTAGAGACTGTACCATAATTATACACTGTACCATAACTAGAGACTGTACCATAACTAGACACTGTACCATAACTAGAGACTGTACCATAGACACTGTACCATAATTAGACACTGTACCATAACTAGAGACTGTACCATAACTAGAGACTGTACCATAACTAGACACTGTACCATAACTAGAGACTGTACCATAATTAGACACTGTACCATAATTAGACACTGTACCATAACTAGACACTGTACCATAACTAGAGACTGTACCATAATTAGACACTGTACCATAACGTGAGACTGTACCATAACTAGAGACTGTACCATAACTAGAGACTGTACCATAACTAGAGACTGTACCATAACTAGACACTGTACCATAACTAGAGACTGTACCATAACTAGAGACTGTACCATAATTAGACACTGTACCATAACGTGAGACTGTACCATAACTAGAGACTGTACCATAACTAGAGACTGTACCATAACTAGAGACTGTACCATAACTAGACACTGTACCATAACTAGAGACTGTACCATAGACACTGTACCATAATTAGACACTGTACCATAACTAGAGACTGTACCATAACTATTAAGGAGGAAAAAGAGACATCTAAGAATATTATAGAATTTGAATCTTATTCTGGGGTATTTACAAAGATAAACTGACATTTGTTTATTTATTTGTTTGTTTGTTTATTTATTTGTTTGTTTATTTATGTTTATTTGTTTGTTTATTTTGTTTATTTATTTGTTTCTAGAGGTGGCAGTGATTTTTTTTGTCCATCAAAATGCCACGGAGATTAAACCGACGTTTTTTATTATTATTATTTTTATTTCAGTGGAACAAATAAAATACAATAGAGAAATTCAATAGTTTCATCATGAGTAAATAAAAGAAATAAAAAGGTAGACGTAGTAATTGTATTGGGTAGAGTAGAAAGAAAGTTATCCCCTCTCTCATTTCCCCCTTCTCTTCTCCCCTTCTTCTCCCTTCCCCTACCTCCCGTCTTTCTTCCCCCCTCCTTCGGCACATATGCTAGAGCGACATAACCTGTGCCGGTCCGTTACCCCTCATTGCAGCTCTCCCCTCACTCCCCCTCTCTCACTTCCTCCATCACTCCTCTCTCCCCTCACTCTCCCTCTCTCACTTCCTCCATCACCTGCTTTCTCTCTCTCTCTCTCTCTCTCTCCGTAATTAAGGACGGGATAAAAGGAAGAAAAGGGGAAGAAATTGTGGAAAAAGAGAGGGAAAGGATAAGGAATGAGAGAGAGAGAGAGAGAGAGAGAGAGAGAGAGAGAGAGAAGGGGAAGTGTATCAAATTATTTTTTTCTTTACTTGTCTCAGTCTTTCTCTTTTATCTTCTTCCTATTTATCGTCCGTCCTCTTATTCCCCCTATCGTTAATCTGTCATTTTGTCTTCCCACTTAATCAGTTCTCTCTCTCTCTCTCTCTCTCTCTTTTTCTTTATCTCTTTTTTCTACTTCGTATCACTTTATCCCTTTCCCCTCCTCCTCCTCTCCCCTCTCTGTTATCTCCCCTTGCCTTACATCTTTATCGTCTTGCTTCCTCTCCTCATCTTTATTTTCTCCTTGTCTTTCTCCATCCCCTTTCTCTATTATCTCCTCTGTTTACTTCTTACCCTCTTTCATATCCCCCCCTCCCCCCTCCCCCCCTCCCCCCTCCTCCCTCCCCCCCTCCCCCTCCCCCTCCCCCTCCCCCTACTTTTTACTCTTCTTTAATTCGGTTTGAGTTTTTGGGTCAGCTGGCATGAGGTGATGGGGTGTCTGTCTGTCTGTCTGTCTGTCTTGTCTGTCTGTCTGTCTGTCTGTCTGTCCATCCATCAGTCTGTCCGTCCTTCCTTTGGTTTCTCTCTCTCTCTCTCTCTCTCTCTCTCTCTCATCTTATCCTACCTCCTCCCCTCCCTTCGTCTTCCCCCCCTTTTTTTTCGTATCTCCTCCCATCTCTCCCCTGCCCTTTATCACCCTTTCCCCTTTACTTATCCCTACCGTGTTCCTCTTCCTTCTTTGTATCTTCTGGTGGTGGTGAGTCAGGCATCTTCTTCCCCTTCTTTCCCATTTCCGCTTTAGGGAGAATCGTAATTTTTTTTCTCCCTCTCTCTTCTCTCTCCTATCCTTTTCTTTCTTGTCCCTCTCCCATTCTTTCTTACTCCTCTGCTTCTCCTTTCCCGGTTTCTTTCCCTCTCCGTTTCCTTTTATCCCTTATTCTCTCCTTCTCCCCTCTTTGCTTCTCCTTCTTTCTGTCTCTCTTTCTCTAACTAATCTTTCTCTATCTCTCTTTAAACTTTTCCTTTTATCCCTTATTCTCTCCTTCTCTCCCCTCTACGTCTCATCGGCGACCCATCTGTTTCCCCTCCGGCTCCCTCTCCCTCGTTACCTTTCATCTACGCTTCCTTCGCCTTGGCATTATCGGCTCCCTTCTCCTTATCTGTCTCCGTTTGCTTTTCCCCTCATTCGCTGCCTCGTTCTTCCCCTCTTACCATTCGTTACTTCTCGTCCTCTGTTCGTATTGTCTTTCGTTAATCTTGTATTCGTCTTCTTGTTGTTGTTTCTTCTTCTTTTAGTTCCTTTCTTCTCTTTTTTTCTAAGTCTTCTTCTTCCTGTTCCATTTTGTTTTTATTCTCTATTTTTTTCAATTCTGTTCGTCACTTTTTTTGTACTTTTTTTTTTACTTTTTACTTTCATCTTTTTATTTATTACTCTCTCTCTCTCTCTCTCTCTCTCTCTCTCTCTCCTTCTCCTTCGTCTTGGTTCCTGTCATTGAAACATAACCGTAACACTTGACGATTATTCTATCCATGTGTTTATTATCCATTCTTATCCCATTCCCAGTTCTTCATTATGTCTTCTTCACCCTCTCTTCCTTCTTGTCCTTGTGTCATTCAGTTATCACAAGTCTTCTTCATTATATTGTCTCTTTTCGTCTTTTATCGTCTCTTTTATCGTCTCTTTCCGTCTTCTTCACCCTTCGATATATTGCTGTTTTGGTGTGTGTGTGTGTGTGTGTGTGTGTGTGTGTGTGTGTGTGTGTGTGTGTGTGTGACCATCCATCCATCTGCACCACACCGCTGGCTTCAACACAAGTCAGAGGAACTGACTCCGTGAACCAGCATGTGTTGAGGTGCGGCTAGAAGCTTACTGCTCTCTCTCTCTCTCTCTCTCTCTCTCATTCTCTCCCTTTCTCTCAGTATTTAAGCCTTTCTATCTCCTAGTCTTTTAGTCTTATTCTCTCCCTCTCTCTATCTCTCTCCCTCTCTCATTCTCTCTCTCCCTCCCTTCCTCCCTCCCTCTCTTGTCAGGAATTTGAACTGAGTCTAGATTAAAATTCGCGGAAGCATATTAAATGTCATTCCTTCCCTCTGTTGTTGTTGTTGTTGTTCAAGGACGTAAACAAAACTGAAATATGAATGAAAAAAAATATGAAGAATAAAAATCCAACATTAGAAAAAAATAAATACCATAGTAAATAAAAGTAATATTAATTTCAACATAAATTTCAAAGTATGTTATGGAATTTTTTTTTTTTTTTTTTAGTGCATGTCTTTCCCCCCTTTGTATCGTGGTGGAAAATCAAGCCAAGATGATGCGTTTTTTTTTCCCCCAATTTATATTCTTGTTAGTTCTTGTTATAGTGTTGTTGATCTCTGGTATGGACGTGTATGATGTTGACCAGTGTTGTTTATAGAGGTAAATTAACTCGTCTGGGGGATATTAATATGTATGGAGGTCTTGGTTTACCTTTGCGTTATTGGTGTGTTTTTTTGTGATTTTTTCGTTTTTTTTTTTTTTTGGTTTGTGGTTTATGGTTTTATTTGTTTATTTTATTATTATTTTTTTTTACTCTTGAGATTTTATTCGTGTTAAAAGCTGTTTAATTTATTTATTTCATTGGACTTTATACTTCATTTCCAACTGGCCTGTCAGCTATTTATTTTTTTAGGTGGGGGGGAGGTTACAGTATAGCCGATTGACAGATTTTTATTAAATTTTTATCAACTATTTTTTTTTTACTTCTTTTGGACGGTTGTATCTCGTTAACACCAAAAAATAAACAGTGCCAAACAGTTTACAGAGACAAGTGTTCTACGTGATTAACTGGGACACAGGCGCATTATGTTGATTTTATTGTTAAAGGTCAGAGGTCAAGGTTACTGACAAGTTATATAGATATTTGATGGCCTCATTGATGAAGGTGAGAGGTCAGGAGTGTTGATGACCTAATGGATGAAGGTGAGAGGTCAGGAGTGTTGATGGTCTCACTGATGAAGGTGAGAGGTCAGGAGTATTGATGACCTCATTGATAAAGGTCAAAGGTCAGGTGACAGGAAAGAGTAGAATCAAGGCGTAAGTGAAATGGTATTTAAACGATGATAAATATTTCACCAATTATTCTTTGTCTTCCGTGGTTATTAGTGTGTGTGTGTGTGTGTGATGGAGTGAGTGGGTGGGTGTATGTGTGTGTGTTTTGGAGTGATTGGGTGGGCTAGTGTCTGTGACAACAAACAGAGGGGGCGGGGGGGGGGGGGGGGGGGTAGGGAGGGAGCGACATACACATATACATCTAAATCTCCCATACACATAAATCACCAGGCCAATAAATCCTCGTCTGTGGTCGTATTGGGCGGGTGATGGGATTTTTACAGCGGGGATTTATGACGTATTACATCGCCAAGTGTTGAATAATAATAGTAGACCTTTTCTTCTCCATATGTATTATAAAAAACAGAGGGAGACCTATGCATACATACATACATACATACATACATACATGATAGATAGATAGATAGATAGTTCTTTGAATATAATGGATGATTAGACAGATAAATTGAATATCACAGAAGGTTCATTTAATAATAAACATTCATAGGACTTCATATATGGTTGTGATTATATAATACTTGACACAGTGCTGGGTAATAAGACCTCGTGAACCACAACTTAACTCCGACACACCGCCACGATGCAATGTGTTCATGTTAAGTGTGCTTTTATTCCTCTAGTTTGGGGTGTGGTTGAGAAGGGGAGAGTGTGGGTGAGAAAGGGAGAGTGTGGGTGAGAAGAGGGAGTGTGGGTGAGAAGAGGGAGTGTGGGTGAGAAGGGGGAGTGTGGGTGAGAAGGGAGAGTGTGGGTGAGAAGAGGGAGTGTGGGTGAGAAGAGGGAGTGTGGGTGGGAAGGGGGAGTGTGGGTGAGAAGGGAGAGTGTGGGTGAGAAGAGGGAGTGTGGGTGAGAAGAGGGAGTGTGGGTGAAAGAAATATGGATAGGTAGATAGAGAGAGAGAGGGGGAAATGTGAGGGAAGGGAAAGCGAAGAGAGAAAAGAGAGTGAGAGGTAAAAGAAGTATGTGAAAGAGAGAGTGAAACGAGAGAGAGAGAGAGAGAGAGAGAGAGAGAGAGAGAGAGAGAGAGAGAGAGAGAGTGTATGTTTTCGAAACTGTTCAAACTCACGAGTCAAACAAAAGTGCCAAAACTAATAGATAACTCGCCTTTGTCATCAATTTTTCCAGAGTCTTAATGTTCAAACAGCCCGAAAGGTCACACGAAATGATTAATGTATTTGACATATAAGTATTAGAAAAAAATTTACACAACAACATACATTGAAAACATCTACTGCATTTTGTATGACCAATTAAGTAAAAGGTTGGGTGAAATTACTCTCGCACTTTCTTAACAAAAAAATGTATTGAAAAAAACAGGTTATAATATTGAAGTTCCTGTATTAAGCTAAATGTCGTCAGGTGGGTTTGTTGACCTGTAACCTACTCTTGGCTTTAGTCATTACTGGATAAATTATAGAGTAATTAGTTTTATTTTTTTTTTTGATGTGCTGAGGTAAATGACCATCAGGATGTAGAGTAATGAGTCAGGTCCTAGAGAATCCCTATTTACGACCATAAGAATAACACAGACATTTGAAGTAGATTCTCAGTGTATTTTTCGTAATGATTCTGGCTACATCCATCGTCAGTTTAGGTAGAGGGAGAAAATTTACCGCTACGAACCCATGAGAAGCTCTCTTTTGTATCGTATGTTAAGCGAGTCAGAACCTTAGATAACCCACTTCTTTATCGTAGGTTAAGATAATCGGATAAATACATTCTCATTTCTCCAGTAACGATGCGGGGGTAAAGGGAGGAAGGGAATTAATTTTATAAGCGTTTCTGAATCAGTCTTTATATCGTAACGTAATTGAGCCAGTTGAGTGAGCCAGTTGGTTATGTTCTCTTATTTCCAATTAGAGAGAGACAGTATTGGGGAGATGGGGTGGAGTGGGGAGGGGTGTGGTGTGGTGGGGGTGTTCGAATGTCGACTTATGAACCTTTAAGAATCCGAGTCCTGGATCGCAAATGGTCTACGATAGCAACAAACAAGACGGTAAATCTTAAGTGTAACGAAGCGGTCGTTGTCGATGTAGCGAGCGCGTCGTCGTCAGGAACGAGCTTGACTGCACGACGACAAAGCCCCCCAGCAGGTAAATGAAGCAGTCACAGATGCGGCCACAATACAGGTGGGGTTTTTCTCCTCTTTAGCCCATGGGGTCATGAAGCTGTGATGAGACGGTGGTCGTAAACATGATGTTCTGCGACCGTCTTCCCCCTCCTCCTGTTCCTCTATCCCCGCCTCTTTTTCCTTCTTCTAGTCCTTCCTCCTATTCCTAATCCCCGTCGGTTCTTCCTGCTGTTGTTCCTCTTCCTTCTCTCCGTCCGTACCTCTTCCTCTTCCTTCTCTCCGTCCGTACCTCTTCCTCTTCCTCCTCCTCCTCCCAGATTAATGTCCTCTGGAAACGTTCTATACGACACTGTTCCAGGAATCAGTGGTGAGAGCCAGACGTGCCAGTTCCCGGTAAACTTTGTTGGGTTGTTTTCTTAGGCCTGTGTGTTTGAATTGAAGTCCTTGGAGGAGGGAGGATGGGGAGGGAGGGAGGGAAGGACGGTCGGGGTGAAAGGCAGGAGAAAGGAACGAATGGAAGAAGAGTAAAAACATCCTTAAAGTAAATCCTTTGATCATCCACAGAGAGTTTATGTCCGTGATGATGTTCGTGATGAAGACCCTTTTACTGTCACAACATATTTGACGCGAAACTTTACAGACGCACAGACGGACGGATGGACATACGGACAAGGGTAAAACACTGTGACCCTTACATTCTCGTGGCGGGACATAGCGATATACTCACAAGTTCCGAAAGATGAACTCGCCGCCGGGTTTCTTTCACTACCTACCGTGTGTTGGAGGTACTTTTTTTTTGGGGGGGGGGGGGGGCTGGTCTAACACACAGTCTCCCTCCCAGCTGTGATTTACGACAGTTCAGAACAAGTGTCAACAGATACCAGACAAACCACAAATTTCAGGAGTCCTTTTTAGCCACTCGTATTTCATCTTTCTTAGTCAACTCTCTCAAGGTTCGAAGAGAGGGTGTTGAAGTGGAGTGGTTCGCTTATCGTTTGAAGTTCGAGCTTTTGAATGGAGGGTTCGGTGCTGTTATTTGAATCCTTTTCCAGTAAGTGGTTTGTTACTGTAGTTGGTATGATTTAGAGTTCGAACTATGGGTGAGTGGTTCGGTGTTGTAGTTCGAATTCTTTTCCCAAACTCGAGTGGGCGGTTTGTTGCTTGCAGTTGGTGTCATGTTAAGGAAAGAAGAATCGGAAATTTACACTCCTTCAGCACGATCTTCTCTCTCTCTCTCTCTCTCTCTCTCTCTCTCTCTCTCTCTCTCTCTCTCTGTGTGTGTTTGACCTAGTTTGTCTCTCAGTTGTCTTAGAGAGTCGAGACAACACTTCATGTGCCTCAACAAGGTATTCAACGTCACAAGAACATCTCCACATGCAAATTGCCCCTGATGAATAGCAGTTAATGAGATGCTGGTATGCAAGAGCTTACCTGACCTCGTGAACACACACACACACACACACACAGACTCACACACACACACACAGACACACAGAGACACACAGACTCACACACACATACACACACACACACACACACACAGTGGGAAAGATACTTGGAAAAATAATTATTCTATACGTCACAGCTCCACTCGGCTTATTTTTTCATCGATTATAAAAACAAAAACATATAAACATCAGCCTAGAGGTTAAGTTTATAAACATCAGGTGAAGTAAAGGTCTTCACACAATATTGTTTCAGTTTAAACCCGATGACATTTGCGTCAAAGATCTCGTGGCATTAGTGGCTTTGTTGCCCTGTGTTGCTGCCGTGAGTTTCGCCACAAATGTTTTATTTCAGTTACAACTATGTTCCCTTTGAGGCCTCACTCATCACTGTTGCCAGAACACTAAGAGGAGGCTAAAAAATCTTCCAAACTTCACACCTTCATGTTTTATAATTATTATGTTTGGCAACGCTGTGGATGTATGAATCAATAATGTTTTATCCTCATCATAGACATCCAGCTTTGCATGTTTATATTTCACTTAATATTTAGAGAGAGAGAGAGAGAGAGAGAGAGAGAGAGAGAGAGAGAGAGAGAGAACACGTTAACACACGGCTGGGTGGGTAGTTGGCGGCCTGAAGCACATTGCCAACGAGGTATTTCAACCTCGTGTTTAATGGTTCACAGTTCCGTGGGCAATTGTGAAATATTCTTTGGTGAATTTGACGCTGGTAATTCCTTGGGTTGTTTATTGCATCTTGCGCACCACATGGACGGACGGACTGGGGACGGGGGGAGATGGATGGGGGATGGACGGGGAAAGGGACGACGGACGAACGGGGGGAGGGAAGGAGAGAGGGACGGACGGACTGGGGACGGACGGACGGGGGGAGATGGATGGGAGATGGACGGGGAAAGGGACGGACGAACAGGGGGAGGGAAGGGGAGAGGGACGGACGGACTGGGGACGGACGGACGGGGGGAGATGGATGGGAGATGGACGGGGAAAGGGACGGACGAACAGGGGGAGGGAAGGGGAGAGGGACGGACGGACTGGGGACGGGGGGAGATGGATGGGGGATGGACGGGGAAAGGGTCGGACAATACATTAACCCACATACTCAGACACTCGTATCAAGAGAGGAATGAAAAAGTCAGACAATGAAAAAAAAAAGTTCAAAAGAAAAAGAAAAGGAGTATAATAACCCTTTTCATTTCGTTTATACAAATTTACTTAGTGTAATGAGTTGAGAAATTTCTTGGCGTTTAATTTTAGTTATTCTAGATTTGTTCCCTAAAATAACTGTTATTGGTGAACTCTTTTTTAATTATTCTCCTGTAAATTGTCGAGTCTTTTGTTGATGAGACGTTTCTATGACGATAACATTTACTTAATTCACTAATTAAATAAAGTAATACATCTGCCTTGATTAATCCTGCTGCCGGTGGAATATCAGGTGGCACCATCAATAAGTCATACTCTGAACCTGCCAGGTGAACTTTTAACTGCTGCTTCCTCATGTGCAAACCAAAGCTCTCTCTCTCTCTCTCTCTCTCTCTCTCTCTCTCTCTCTCTCTCTCTCTCTCTCTCTCTCTCTCTCTCTCTCTCTCTAAGTACCGTTATTGGTATCGCTCCAGATTTTTTTTTATTTACGTGAGAATCGAAAAATCATCTAGGGAATTATTTACTTATTGACTTGAAACAGAAAGTTAGTTAACGAATACTTTAATATTCCTTGTGTGTGTCTAGAAGTTATTGGAATCGAGGTATCAGCCGGAGTAAAATGTCAGATTCACCCCTTCTCGCGTCAGGTACTTGTGTTATGTCGTCAGCTACTTATGTCGTCAGCTACTTGCGTTTTGCCATCAGCTATTTGTGTTGTGCCGTCAGCAATTTGTGTTGTCAGCTACTTGTGTTTTGCCGTCAGCTATTTGTGTTGTGCCGTCAGCTACTTGTGTCGTCAGCTACTTGTGTTTTGCCGTCAGCTATTTGTGTTGTGCCGTCAGCTACTTGTGTCGTCAGCTACTTGTGTTTTGCCGTCAGCTATTTATGTTGTGCCGTCAGCTATTTGTGTCGTCAGCTACTTGTGTCGTCAGCTACTTGCGTCTTCTCCTCCGTCTTCCTCTTCGTCGTTCCCCTCCTTCCCTTTCTTCTTCTTCTCCTCCGACTTCTTCCCTTCCTCCTCCGTCTTCCTCTCCTCCTCCTCCATCTGAGAGGACAGGTGCCACTAGTTTTCCCCAATTCGATAGAGACGGTCGTGAGATGCAGGTAAAGATCCCATTAACCTTTGTGCCAGTCTGGACCACTCCACCCATCATGGACCAACCACTCCACCCATCATGAACCACTCCACCCATCATGGACCACTCCACCCATCATGGACCACTCCACCCATCATGGACCACTCCACCCATCATGGACCACTCCACCCATCATGGACCGCTCCACTCGGTAGTCCGGAATAAAATTCATATTAGCCGATACAATTTTTTTTTTTTTGTATCCCGCCAAAGTTTCTGATATCCGGCCAAAGGTTCCATTAACCGATACGAAACATTTCTGATCAGCACAAATCCCATAACATCCGGTCTGGTCCAGTCGTATCAGGCCCAGAATCCCAGTACCCGGCCTGAACCTCTTGGATCTAACTCGAGCCCATCGTATATCCGGACCAATTTTCCGGTATCCGGCCTGCGGTGGCGTCCCTCCATGGCCACCCTCCCTAAGGGGTAGATGAAGGCGTTGAGGCAGGGGAAGAACTCGCCTCTTGAAAGCGTTTCCGCCCAGGGCAGCAGTTTCGTGTGTGTGTGTGTGTGTGTGTGTGTGTGTACTGGTAAATACAAGCTGCCCCCCCCCCCCCCGCCCTCCATCACTACCCTTGTGTGTTGACGTTAAGGGTTGGCAAGGGTTGGTTAAGGGTTGGCAAGGGTTGGTTAAGGGTTGGCAAGGGTTGGTTAAGGGTTGGTTATGGTAGTTTACGTTAAGTCATAGATAGATTTGGCCAGGAGTGGGTTTAATTAGCTTAGTTTAAGTTAGGTTAAGGTCATATTGATTGGGTCAAGTTAAGTCAGCATTGGGTTAACGGTTAATTAGGTTAAGGGTAGATTGTGTTAGGTTTGGGGTAGATTGTGTTAGGTTAGGTTAAGGGTAGATTGTGTCAGGTTAGGTTAGTGGTAGATTGTGTTAGGTTAGGTTAAGGGTAGATTGTGTTTGGTTAATGTTAGTGGTAGATTGTGTTAGGTTAGGTTAGTGGTAGATTGTGTTAGGTTAGGTTAGTGGTAGATTGTGTTAGGTTAGGGGTAGATTAGGTCAGTACCAGGCAAAATTAAGCAAGTTTATAATAGGTTAAAAGAGATCAGGTTGGCTTAATTTTATTTCTTTTTTTGTGTGTGTGTCTATGTCCGTGGGAGCTAGTAACCCCGTGTCAGCTGTTTGACTCTTTTTACCTTTTGTTGCCTAGCTGACAGAGAGTAATTTATTTATCTAGTTTGTATTCATTCCTAAATCATCGGTTTCTCTTTGTTGTTCTTCGCTTTTTTAGGTTTGTGCCCCTGGGAAATGTTGCTTGTTCATTTTGTTCTCGATGGTTTATTCATCTGCATTGAAGGTGGGGTGGTGTTCTGTCGTTAACTCTCCCTCCCTCCCTCACTGACTCCCCCCACCCTCACTCTCTCGCTCTCTCCCTCACTGACTCCTCCCCCATCTCACTCTCTCCCCCCTCCCCTCCTTCAGTCCCTCCCTCCCTCACTGACTCACTCGGTCCCTCACTCCATACCAACAACAGGGGACAAAGTTATTGTTTTCGATGAGAGAGAGGGAGAGAGAGAGAGAGAGAGAGAGAGAGAGAGAGAGAGAGAGAGAGTATTATTATTATAACATACCCATAAACGTGTAAACATAATTCTTCCTCCCGGCGTCTGATGTTCGGGAGGGAGGGGGGGGTGTGGTTGTGGTGTGTCGTCATTAACTTAAGGAGCGTAAATTTATGTGCCCCTCCCCCCGCAACTCCCCTCCACCCCCCTCAACTCCCCTCCACCCCCCTCAACTCACCCCCCAACCCTCAACTCAACCCCCCCCCTCCCCCCCTCATATGTCCTTCTTGGGATTTAAGTGGTCCCTGATGTATCCATGAGTCGAAGGATGGCTGTGGGTTAAGGATGGGTTTGATTAGGTGTGATTTTATGCGTGTAGGATCCATGCATTGTTAGAGGTAGTTACTGTATGTGTTACAAGTGTTTACTGTAGTTTATTTGGGCCTGTAGGTTAGGTTAGGTTAGGTTATTATAACTCTTCTATCTAGGTTAGGTTAGCTTACTGTACCTGTGCTATCTAGGTTAAAGGACTAACCTTGTGATACCATGAACTACTGTACCTGTACTTTTTTAACTCGCTTTGTGCTCTTACCGATGTTTGTGAATAAAGTATCTAATTCTCTTTGACTCATAGATAACTTGTGCTGATATGTGTGTGTGTGTGTGTGTGTGTGTGTGTGTGTGTGTGTGTCTGTGTTTGTGTGTGTGTGTCAGTAAAGAGAATGGTGTATTAACTGCGTTATCTCTCTCTCTCTCTCTCTCTCTCTCTCTCTCTCTCTCTCTCTCTCTCTCTCTCTCTCTCTCTCTCTCTCTGTACTGATGAACTATCATTCTCTCTTTCCTCTTGTGTTCGGAGTCAACAACCACAACGTCTCTACACCATGAGGAATATTGTCCTTTGTGTCATTTTTTTTTATTAACTCTGTCAGAGAACAAGATGCTTCGACGCCGAGACTAACTCTCTTCAGTTTCTGGGTGATATCTTGTTAAAGTCGTATTCCTGTTTGTGTTTGAAGCTGAAGATGATTATTGTGTCGCTGCTGTGGACTTCCGGGTCAGCGGCGGTCATGTATTTTGTCTGGGTGTTACAGAGTCTGAAGCTTACTTCACAAGCAATAGACATTTTGTCGTAATTAACACCATTGCGTTAATCAGGTGGTACTAGTTTGTAATGGGTGCGGTGGCTGAGTGGATACTGCCCTACCCTTTTCTTCTAAGTGTCGCTGGTTTGATCGTGGGACACTCCCAGTTCACCCAGCTGTAAATGGGTACCTACAGTATCTTTACATGTGGGGATATGAAGACGTGCTGCCGGCCACGGTGCCTCCTTGTGTACCGAAGGTTTAGTATACTGTGTGCTGTATCCACATTGTCCCTAACGGGCAGTCATGCTTATGGGACCCACTTTTAGAAGCTCGTTGGTAAATAACAGCAGGAGGCCCCACAGCAGAACCCAACGTCTGGCCTTAACGTTAACTGTGGCGGGTCAATATATTGAGAATTCCTTTAGAACTAAATTCCTCGGCCTCCGCGGAACACCTCGGACACCTGGACTAAAGAGGTGAACCCTGCAGCACCCAGAGGACCACCTGGTTGGCCAGCTGAGAGTGAAGAGGGAAATATTCTACCTACCTGTACAGTAAGCACCGCCTCTAGGGCCATTTCACCCCCTCCCCCCCCCCCCTGGCCTGCCCTAGCGGCTTCTCAGACGGGCCCTTTGTACACACATTATAGACTAATAATGACCCAAGCTCCACTACCCGAGCCTCGACTTCGCCCAGGTAAGACCTATTAATGAATTTTACATGGGGGAGGGATAAAGACCCACCTGAAGGAGGAGAGGTGGAGGTCGTGGTGGTAGTAATGGCGACGGCGACTTTAGAGAAAGAAGAGAAAGTGAAGGTATTCGTCCGTGTCTGGTGGATATTTACTTTTGACATTTAATATTTTTTCTCTGTAGGTCAGCTGTAGAAAGTTCTATATAAAAATAAGTTATAAGAATCGTACGTTCAGTGTTAGTTACGATTAGTTTTCCTTGCATTTACTGTACGTGGGTGTCGACCATTTTTTTTCCCCTCACTGGCTTCAAAACACCATCGTCAGCGCTGAGGAAATTGTAGAAGAGATGAAGAGAGAGTTTAAGGAGAGTGTCTTATGGCAGGTCACTTATCGTCTTAATCTTCATTCTTCCCTCAGATGACCTCCTTCACTACGTCCACACGGGGAAGATATCATATATTACATGTCGACACTGGCAGACGGGGATTTGTGTGTGGGTCTCTCTCTCTCTCTCTCTCTCTCTCTCGATTTCCTCCTCCCCCCACTGGCTCTGATCATCATCCCCACGTTTTCCTCCTCCTCCTCCTCCTCTTGTTCATCATCATCATCAACATCATCATCACTATGACCACCATCATCATCGTCATCATCATCATCATCATCATCCTGGACCCCCATCATGGCCCACACATCTCCCTGTCCTTCCGAAGCTTCTTGCCCCCCGCTGTGTGTCCGTCCATGAATCTTGGGAAACCCTCTTGTCCACACTTCCTCTTTACCCCCTAGTTCTCCATCTCCCTCTTTTATACTTCCTTTCCCCCCTACTCCACCCTACCTCCCTCCCTCTCTTGGCCTGTAAACACCCCCTCTTACTCCTTTTCTTCTCTTGGCCCCTTTCTTTTCCCCCCTTCCCTTTGGCCTGAGAACCCCCATTCACCTCCCACCCCTTGATTTCTAAACCCAATTCATAAAGTCCAAATATTGGCCTGAAAACACTTCCTTCCCTTACCCCAAGACCTGACATCCTCCCACCCATTACCTCACCCATTGCCCTCACCCATTACCCCCACCCATTACCCCCCACCCATTACCCTCACCCATTACCCTCACCCCTTAAAGTGACCTCCCCAAAATCTGCCCCATATCTTTATCTTACACCTTCAACTTGAGACTCCTAATCTACCTCACCCTCCACCTAGTATTCCTTTACGACCTGAAGACTTCTACCCCCACCCCCCCCCCCCCCACAAGACCTGAGGAAGGGCTCAGGTCCCCTCTGGTCCTAACCTGAATAGCTTATAGCCTATTTCATTTTCTCCCCTCCGCACATTCTCTCTCTTGTCTCTCTCATTCCCTGATATGATAGAGAGTAGAGACATCTCCCCCTCCTCTTTTTTCTCCTCCCCCTCTTTCTCCTCCCCTTTTTTTTCCTCTCCTCTTTTTTCTCTTCCTCCTCCTCCTGTTCCTCTACCATCTTCCCCACCTCCTCCTCTTCTTCCTCCTCCTTATATGTGGGTACTCTGATCTACTAGCAGCCTCCCCTTGTCCCCCTTATGTGACAAGATGTATCCTATCTATTTCCTCTCACCCTTCACCCGTCACGTTTCACCCCTCACCTTCCAACCCTCACCCCTCACCTTTCAACCCCCACCCCTCACCCTTCATTCCTCACCCCTCACCCTTCACGTTTCACCCTTTACGTTTCACCCCTCACCTTCCAACCCTCACCCCTCACCCCCCAACCCCCTCCCCTCACCTTTCAACCCTCACCCCTCACCCCCTAATAAATGGAAAGCAGATGGTATTCGACACTGTGTTGAAGTTATGGTCCAGTCTTGTGTTATATCACCTGAAGGAACTGTGGAAGATTTACTGTACGTGTTAGGAACGTGACCACCACCACTACCATCACCACCACCACTACCATTACCACTACCATCACCACCACCACTACCATTACCACTACCATCACCACCACCACTACCATTACCACTACCATCATCACCACCACTACCATTACCACTACCATCACCACCACCACTACCATTACCACTACCATCATCACCACCACTACCATTACCACTACCATCATCACCACCACTACCATTACCACTACCATCATCACCACCACTACCATTACCACTACCATCACCACCACCACTACCATTACCACTACCATCACCACCACCACTACCACTACCATCATCACCACCACTACCATCATCACCACCACTACCATCACCATCACCACTACTACCCTAGCCACTACCATTACCACAACCACCATCACCATACACCATAGCCACTACAATCATAGCTACCACTGCTATCACCTTCCCCACCACTACAACTACTTCCACCATCATTACAACCCCCCCCCCTCCCCTCAAAGAACCATAGAATCTATTTATTGGAAAAAAAAAAAAGATTATAACTTAGTTGGTAAAGATACTTAACCTTTTAACCAGAAAACTCTAGAAAAAGGCGGCAGTTCCCACCATAAAGAGGAACTGGAACACGAGAAGAAAGTTCCCATCGCAAACTAACGAAAGTTTTTTCACTCTAAAGAAAGTGACTGTAAGAGATAGTGAAAGTCTCCTCTCTCTCTCCTTCACTTTTCTCTTCTTCACACACCTCTCTCTCTCTCTCTCTCTCTCTCTCTCTCTCTCTCTCTCTCCCTCTCACACCCCCTCCCTCACACCCCCTCCTCCTCTCCCCCTCCATCACACCCCCTCTCTTTCTCCCTCTTACCCTCCCCCCCCTCCCCTAAAAAAAAGACCAGAAGACTATTGTGGTATAAAAGTAACTGCAAACGACTAAAGAAAAGTCTGGACACAAAAAAAGACCACATTACTGTACTGGGGAGAACGTGTTTTACGATTACATTTAACGCCCCTTTACTAGTAACTACAAGACCCCCTTACCAGTAACTACAAGACCCCTTACCAGTAACTACAAACCCCCTTACCAGTAACTACGAGACCCCTTACCAGTAACTACAAGACCCCTTTACCAGTAACTACAAGACCCCTTACCAGTAACTACAAGACCCCCTTACCAGTAACTACAAGACCCCCTTACCAGTAACTACAAGACCCCTTACCAGTAACTACATGACCCCTTACCAGTAACTACAAGACCCCTTACCAGTAACTACAAGACCCCCTTACCAGTAACTACAAGACCCCCTTACCAGGACAACACGCGTGGGGTCATTGGTCCACGTCCCAGCCCATGAATGACGTGTGTATCATTGTTGGTAATCGTCGCCGGTATCACGGGATTAATCAGCCGATGACAAACATATTGATCATGTCCGAGAGTTCTTTATGTCTTGGCCTCTTCCTCCTCCTACTCCTCCTCCTCCTCCTATTCCTCCTCCTCCTCCTCCTCCTGCTCCTCCTCCTTCCGTCCCCCCCTCCTCTTTTCCCTCCCTTTCCTCCTCCTCTTCTCCCTCCTTTTCCTCCCCCTCTTCCCCCTCCTCTCCCCTTCCCCCTCCTCTCCCCTTCCCCTCCTCTCCCCTTACCCCTCCTCTCCCCTTACCCCTCCTCTCCCCTTCCTCCCCCCCGCCTCCTCCCTCTCCTCCTCCCTCCCTAAGACAACCATTTGCCCCCCACACTTCGCCACCATCCAAACAAACAATTCTCTTAAGGGCACGAGATGCTACGAGTTTTCGGTCCATTACGGCGTAGTAATGGACACGACCTGCAGGGTTGTAAGGCGGACGGGGAGAAGCCCTTAATATGTCTCTCTCTCTCTCTCTCTCTCTCTCTCTCTCTCTCTCTCTCTCTCTCTCTCTCTCTGCTGCTCTTTTAAGATGTAAATGAATCCGAGCGTTTCCCGAAAAGGAGTTTTAAGTTTGTGTGTGTGTGTGTGTGTGTGTGTGTGTATGTATGTATGTATGTATGTATGTATGCTATTGGGTGTGAGATCGGACCTACGTGAGGGGTGGGAAGGGGGGAGAGGAAGGGGGGAAATGGATGGACCGGTCGGGTGGTCGGTCCATATATCTGGCTACTGGTGTCATAACCGGCTTGGCAACGCTGAACGTGGGGAGGGGAGAGATTCGTTCATCGGGCTGAGGGGAACGTGACGCATTGTGGCCGGAAGGAGGGAGAGAAGGGGAATGGAGGGAAGGAGAGGGGGAATAAGGGGAGGAGGGACAGAGGGAAGGGAGGGAGGGGATAGAGAAGGGAATAGGCGGGAAGCAAGTAGGGAGGGAGGGGTCGAGAGGAAGGTAGGAAGGGAGAGGGAGGGGAGAGAGAGAGATTGTTAAGGAAGTCGATAGGAAATAAGAGAAAATAACAGTAGGGGGCAGACGAGGAGAGAGAGAGAGAGAGAGAGAGAGAGAGAGAGAGAGTGGGCGAGGTGTTTGTCGGATGAAAGAGGAAGTAGAAGACGACACAAAAATAATTATTGGTTAGGTTAGGTTAGGTTTGGTTTATGATGAAGGGAAACAATGGGATGAATAAAGTGTCTGTCCATTTGTTCGTTCTCGGGTTTGTGTGTCCGTTTTTGGGAGTATGGAAAAGCATTCGTCCGTTGTCCGTGTTGGTATCCTCTGCATATGTCCGTAGTGTCCTTGAATGGTGTAGAACTGTTGTGAAAAGTGATCTACTTGTGTTCATGATGGATTAATGATCACGGGAAGGTAAATAAATAAGTCAGTCTCATCAGAATTAGTAAATGAAATATGGTGAACTGAGTGCATAGAGTTGTACAATTTTTTTTATGACCTTCCGAGCTTTCTGTGTTTTATTGTCTTATTGTTTATTTGTCTGTTTTTTTTGTTTATTGGCTTGTTTATATATTTATAGTTTGTTATTTTGTTTACGTATTTATTTATCTTTAGTTGTGTTTTATTATATATTATTATTTTTCATTTATTTATTTATTTTATTTATTTATTTATTAATTTGTTTGTTTGTTTGTTTATTATAGTACTCAAGAGATTTTCGTATTACATTCTATGGGAAAATTAATTGTACTCGGTAGGCAGAGAGAAATAAATTACCTGAATAAACTTGATCCAATTTATTTGCATTTTTTATTTATTTTTTATTTATGTTATTTCTCATTTTCATTATCTTTTATCGCTCTTACACTTTTATTCTCAGTATCGTTCTTCCCATTCCATAGTGAGGGTGGCTTACGAAACGCCTGAGAGCTGGTAGACGGTTCGGGTAGATTGCCACGGACCAACTTTCAATCCGTCTGTAGTAGATTGAGGGAGATTTATTTATTTTCCGACGCGGTATGTCTACTTGTAGGTCCAATCCTTTTAGTGGGCCTCTACAGCACGCGAGGGATACATGAGAGAGAGAGAGAGAGAGAGAGAGAGAGAGAGAGAGAGAGAGAGAGACACGAAAGTAAGAGATAGAGGGAGAACGAGAGAAAATGGAGGGGACGGCAAGAGAACGAGATAAAAGATAAACAGGAAGAGAGAACATGAAAGTGAGAGAAAGAAAAGGGGAGAAAGAGAAGAAGTTACAAAAAAGAAGGAAATTAAAAAAAATTTAACAGGAAGGAGTTAATAATGGAAGGTTAATCTCAAATAGATCTAACATACCGAGACACCGAGTTCCTCCTACTGATAATACCTGGATATTTTAGTAATTACCTGTGACGTGTGTGGATGTAGCAGCTGTTGCACCTTTTGGTACGTTGTATTTGATTTACGTTCCGTGTATTGTACGTTGTGTTCGTTGTCAAATATGTGTGTGTGTGTGTGTGTGTGTGTGACCATACATACATGCATTGCGTTGTATGTATATTTGTATGTATGTATGAGTCTTCGCCTGCATACAGAAGCCATCACGTTTTACAAAAATCTTCGAGCCGCAACTAAAGAATTCACTTCCCTCGTGCCAATTTTATTTATTTATTTGTTTTTATTTTTTTTTTGCTTTTATATTTTGTTGTTATTTTTGCTCTGGAGTTCCTGCCTTTCTTTGTCACTTTATTTTTGTTTTATTTAGTTTTGTCCTTTTGTATAGGTTGAGGGGCCCCAGTCCTAATAGGTCCTAGTTCTAATAGGCCTCAGTTCTAATAGGCCTTAGTTCTAATAGGCCTCAGTTCTAATAGGCCTTAGTTCTAATAGGCCTAGTTCTAATAGGCCTCAGTTCTAATAGGCCTTAGTTCTAATAGGCCTCAGTTCTAATAGGCCTCAGTTCTAATGGGCCTCAGTTCTAATAGGCCTCAGTTTTAATAGGCCTCAGTTTTAATAGGCCTCAGTTCTAATAGGCCTCAGTTTTAATAGGCCTCAGTTCTAATAGGCCTCAGTTTTAATAGGCCTCAGTTCTAATAGGCCTTAGTTCTAATAGGCCTCAGTTCTAATAGGCCCCCAGTTTGGCTTTAATTTACGTTTCGTTAAGTTTTAAGTTACATTTGGTTATATTTGGGTTGGGTCAGGTCAGATTAGGTCAGGTTAGATTAAATTAGATATAGATCAAGTTAAGTAAGATCAGGTGAGGGCCTATTTTGACCAAGCCACATCTGGCCTCCCGCATACATTATATATAGCTGTTGTCCTGATGTCGGGCAATACACGTATCAACTGGCTCCATCCAATAGTTTCCAGCACTGACTAAGGTAATTTTGCCTGATAACGATACTTGTTGGTATGAGGTTTACACACACATACTGCTCGTGAATATTGTTTAGGCACTGTTATCATTTTGAGAGATGTGTGCCGGTGAATGTTTTTTGTGGCAATGTTATACATTAAAAAATATTTGTGGGTAGGGATGGGTTATTTTTAGGCACTGTTATTGTTTAGGAATATAAGTGCCAGCGAGAGTTATTTTTTTTTGTAAGGGAGTGTTATTGTTTTTGTTGTATTTGTTCTAACGAGTGTTATTTTTTTTATTCAGGAACTGTAATCTTCTTGAAATATTTACCCATATTTGTTCTGTAGCCATTTGAAATACATGTAATATCTGACATTGTATCTCCTCCTCCCTTCCTCTCACCACCCCTCCCCCCTCTCATCCTCTCACCCCTCTCAGCTGATGTGAATTTTATTTTAGATATTTTTAAAGGACAGGAAATAAGGATGTAGGTTATTTTTCTCGCTTGAAATCTTTCCAACGAAACACCACACAAAGTAATTGATTTCTCTCTCTCTCTCTCTCTCTCGATTCTCTTTGGCTCCCTTAATTCGTCCCTTTCTTCCCATCCTCTTCACCACTCATTCCTTCTTCCTTTCCGTCCTCTCTCTCATGTTGTTCCCCTCTGACCTAAACACCGTCCATCACACAGCACGACCCTTCCCTCCCACAATCTGTTCCTCTTCTTTCCTCCATATCCCATTTTCCTCTTGTTTTCTTTTCCTTTTCCATATTCCTCTCTCTCATCCTCTCCCAATATTGGATGGATTATTCTCCTTTCGTTTTTATCTCTTTCTTCGTCTTCTTATTTTTCCTATTCGTCTTCTCTTTCCCATCCTACCTACTGGCCACCCCCCTTCCATCCTATCCCTTACTGTCCTCCTCTGATACATTGCATATCATCTTCGCATCGTCCTTCCCTCCCACAAATTGAGGACCTCATCGTTCTTCCATTTCTCAGTCGTCTCCTTTCCTACCTCCTTTCCTTCCCACCCACCTTCCTTCCTTCCTTCCCCTTCATTCTATCCCACGACTTCCTCTTGAGGCTAAGCCACCGTTCATCACAACACGACCCGACCCTCCTCACAAATCGAGTAGACTCTCTCCCTCCTACCTCCCTCCCTCTCCTCTTCCTACCTCCCTCTCGCCCTCTTCCCTCTCCTCCACCATCGAAGTCATTCATAATGCCCTTGATTGCCTCCAAGCTCAATGTTCCATCAGCTTATTGTTCCCTCAGCTTTGATTGGTTACCTTCCATCCTGTTTCTGTTAGAGATGGATGGTGAGGAACGCTTCACAGACCTCTCTCTCCCTCCCTCACTCTCCTACCTTCCTTCCTTCCTTCCTCAACCCCCCTCTTCCATCTCTCCTTCCTTCCTCCCCTTTCCCTTCCACCTGTACCGTCCCCTTTGCTACTCCCCTGCAACTAAATTAGGGGAGGGGAGGATGGAAGGGAATGGTGTCTCTTCGCCCTGGTGTTAGGGGGAAGAGGAGGAGAGGTTGTAGGGGAGGCGGGCGGCTGTGATGGTTGAATGTTATTGTGGTTTTTCCTTCCTACTGTTTATCAGGGTTTTTTTATCCATTCCTCTTCCTCCTCCTCCTACTCTTCCTCTTCCTCCACTTCCTCGTCCTTCTTTCATTCCTCCTTCTACTCTTCCGCCTCCTCTTCTCCTCCTCCTCCTTCTCCAACTTCTTCCCTCTTCCTTTTCCTTCCTTTAGCTGCTCCTTGTCTTCAATGTTTCACTTGTAACATTCCTTCATATTTCAGCGTTTTACACACACACACACACACACACACACACACACACACACACACGAGAGAGAGAGAGAGAGTCCTCCTTACCTCATTGGTGTACTGAGCAAATTTACAAGAGCTGGCTACAAAGGTTCTCACACTTCTTCTTTCCACTGAACACCTCTTAGATTAAACTCTTTCTGATGCCACAGCTTTTACTCCTGATTTTTACGGTGTTTCCTCCCGATTTTATGTAATTTCTTCCTAATTTTAACAGCAATTCTTCCTGATTTTACGGCACTTCCTTCTGAGTCTTGGTGCATATCTCCCTTCTTTTGTACGTAATTCCTTCCCGATTTTAAGGCATTTCTTCCCAAATTTTACAGCATTTCCTTTTAACAATTAAAATATTTCTTCCAAATTTTACAATATTCACATTTGTCATCAGTTAAGAACCTGTAGACCATCGGACACCTGATAGTTATTGCAGTATTCAGTATCCATCTTTATTACCTTGTATTTCTCGTCTCTTCCTTGTTATTTTTCTCCTCTCCCTCCCTTTCCTTCTGTTACATTAATTTCTTTCTCTTTATTCTCTTTATTCCCCTCCTCCTTTCTCTGTCATTTCATTTTTTCACATGATTTGTTTATTTTTTGTTTATTTCAACTTTCTTTATCAAATTCCCTGTTTTTTTTTTTTTTGTCATCTTTGCTTTATACCCTGTGTTTTCTTCTTTCTCTTTGTTATATACTTTCTTTGCCTTTCGTCTCGTCTTTATTCTATTTTCTATATTCTTTTATTTATTTTTTTTCTTCGTTGTTTGTGTATTTGTCTCTTATCTCTTCCTCTCCTTATTCCATCTTTCTTTTTGTTCCTGTTGTCCCCTTCTTCCTGGCTTCCTCCCCTCCTGTCTTCTTTCCCTCCTCTTCCTCCTCCTCCTCCTCTTTCCCTTGTATTCCATTATCGCCATCTGTTTTACTTCCTCTTTTTGCTTTTAACTTATCTCCCTTTCTGTGTTCCTTCTTCCATTTGCTTTTGATATCTTCTTCATTTATTCTTTCCCTTTTCTTTGTTTTTGCCTTTTCTGTCGTTTGCTCCTCTTTTATTGCCTATTTTGTTCCTCTTGTATTCCATTTTTATTCTCCTTTCTACGTCCTCTTTATTTACCATTTTCCATTCTTTGGTATTTTCCTACTGTTTATCATCTTCCTCGTGATCTTCTTTCTTCTTCTTGTTCTTCCTTCCTCCTCTTGTGATCTGTCTTCCTCTTCTACTGCCTATTCTCCTCTCTACTGTTATCCACTGCCATCTCACTCTCTGACTTCCTACTTTCCTCACCTCACCCCTCCCCCTCCCCCCTCCTCCCCACATCCTCCCCCTCCCCCCTCCTCCCCCCTTCCTCCCCCTCCCCCCTTCCTCCCCACATCCTCCCCCTCCCCCCCCCCCCTTCCCCACCCTCCCACACACTCTACTACGTTAGATAAATCCACAAGTTTTTCCCGGCATAGATGAGTGAGGTGTCTTGTCCCGGCTTGTTCACACCCTCCCCACCTTGCATTGTGTATACTCCGGGCCACCCCTCCCCCCTCCCTCCCTCCCTTCTCCTTCACACCTTCTCCAACACTACCCACCTACACCACTCCCCTCCACCACCACCACCACCACCATCCCGCACTACCATCTTCCACCTTTCACTATAACTCCCTTCACTACCACCACCCTCCACCGCTACCACCACTACCACCATCTACACCACCTATCACTCGCCACCCTTCACTAGCATCACCACCACCACTCATCACACCTCCCTCCACCACCCTAACCATCAGCATCACCACCACCATCATCACACCTCCCTCCACCACCCTAACCATCATCATCATCACCACCATCATCACTTCATCACTGCTATGGGGTCACTCACTGCTAGCACCGAGTCATTGCTGTAGAGTCACTGTTACTGTTAAATTACTACTGTTGTGGGACTTCTGTTAGACGTATACTGTATGTACTCTCATCTCCCCTCCCTCCATCTCCCCTCTCCCCATCTCCCCTCATGCCACAAGTTTTCCCTCTTTACCTTAGTGACTTGTGTCCCCTTGGAGACATCAACTCCCCTCCCCTCCCGTCTCCTTCCTTCCTCTTCACCTTAGCGACCATCCTGTGGCGCCTCTCTCCATCCCTCCCCACCCCCCTCCCCACCTTCTCTCTCCCTCCTCCTCCTAAATTAGTCATTTTCCTTTCGGTCAGTTCCCCCCCTCCCCCCCCCCCCCATTTCTCTTATTTGTTTTCATTTATCAACATTTACTCTCTTCGTTGTTTCTCTCCTTCAGTTATCCTTTATTTTTAATCATTGTTTAATTGCTGTTTCTGTCTTCTTCTTTTTTTTAATTGTATTTTCTTTTTATTTTACTTCTGTTATTACTTCTGGTTATTTCCTTGTTTATTAATTTTCTCCTCGTCTCTTATTTCCTCCAACAAGAATTTTTTTTTTTTCATTTTCTTTTCGTGTATTTTTATTGTTTAATCTGTTATTATTTGTTGTTTTCTCATATTTACGTCTTTCATTATACCTCTCTCTCTCTCCCTCTCTCTCTCTCTCTCTCTCTCTCTCTCTGTTTTGTTTATTCCCGTTGATCTCATTCCTTGTTTTTCTCTCTCTATTTATCCTTTACTCTTTATCTCTCGTTTCTACCTACTCTTGCATTTATTATTTCGAATTATTGCTCATATTTCGTATTTATTTCTTATTATCGTTTTCATCATTCCCCCCAAACATCATTTATTCCTATTCTCATTCTTTATCATCCATTTCTAGCTATTCTGGCATATGTCATCCTGAATTATTCCTCACATTTTGTATTATTATTTTCGTCTTTTAATCATGTTTCCTCCTCCCCCACCTCCTCTTCACTCATCATTTTATTATTATTATTCTTTATCATTCTCCATTTATCATTCTTCTTATGACATTTATCATCCTGCATTATTCTTGACGTTTATTGTGTGTCGTGACTGTTTGCTGATTTGTATTAAATTATTTATGTTTTATTTTTATTGGTATTGTCTTGCATTCAGTCCCTTGTTTCAGTTCATTATATTGTGCTTTTTGTGTGTGTGTGTGTGTGTGTGTGTGTGTGTGTGTGTGTGTGTGTGTGTGTGTGTGTGTGTTTGTTTATATATAACCCTCCCCCCCCCATCTACCTCCCCCACCCTCCTCTCCCCCCACCCTCCTCACCTGCCACCCTCACCTGCCGCCCTCACCTGCCATTCCTGATACAGACTCAACAAACAAGTTCATAAATGACCAAAAATTTATGGATTCATTGCTCAATTAAATACAGATTTTGCCTCGTTATTGAAACTCTTTTATAAGAAATGGTCAGGCAAGAGTTTTATTCCGGGGAAAAAATGGTTAAGTGAATAAAATGAAGAATAAATTGATAAATAGCCGTAGTTTGAATAGCAATTAATGTTTACAATGGAATTTTTTTTTTTTTACTTTCTTGCTGATGATGATGATGATGATGATGATGATGATAACATGTAGACCTTGTTGATATTGTTGTCTTATATTATTATTATTATTATTATTATTATTATTATTATTATTATTATTAGTGTTTTTGCTATTATTGCTGTTGTATTGGTATTATCATTAATATCATCATCATCATCATTATTCACATACAGTACTTAATATTAACTACATATTTTCAATCATAATTATTATAGGAATAACTTCCTTTTCATTAATCTAACCTAACCTAACCTAACCTAACCTAACCTCCAGTGTTCAAAAATTATTAATCACAGCAGAAACTAGAATATCTCCTCTGTTGCCTCCTCCTGTCTCATGGTAGGCTCGTACAGGCTCGGTGGTCACAGGTATAAAGGTTCGTGATGCAATGCTTTGTTTTTACTCGTTTGGGGTCACTGTAAAATATAAGGTTACTTGGGTTTTACTGAGAGAGAGAGAGAGAGAGAGAGAGAGAGAGAGAGAGAGTAACTTAATGTGTAATACCAGAGTCCCAAGTTGTTATTTTCGCAGAGAAAGACAGTCACTCATAACACTCACTCATGACAGTCACTCATAACACTCACTCATGACAGTCACTCATAACACTCACAACATCCACTCATGACAGTAACAATACAGACACACAAAAGTTGTCTTAAAAACATGAAACTATAACTGTTTCCATTGTCTCTCGTAGGTTATAAAAAATATATAATTAAATAAATAAATAACTTCCACGATACAAAAAAAAAAAAAAAACACCACGTAAAGTTCTCATTTCAAAGCACTTAAAATTCCTGTTTGAAAAATATATGTGAATATCAAATTACGAAGCCACATGAACGTTCAAAGGAAACAGAAAATTAAGTTTCAGTGATTTTTTTTTTATACTCTAGTGAAAATATCGTGACTCTGATTGCATATTCAATTTCCATAATTGATTGCAGTCATGACCTCCGTCCGTCCGTCCGCCTGTCAGTCCCTCTGGCCGTCCGTGGTGGTGGCCATTGAGTGTGATACGGTGGGTGTTGTAAGCTGAGGAACTCTTGACCTCCTTAATGAATTCTTGACCTCTGTAATGAACTTTTGACCTCCTTAATGAACTCTTGACCTCCGTAATGAACTCTTGACCTCCGTAATGAATTCTTGACCTCCTTAATGAACTCTTGACCTCTGTAATGAACTCTTGACCTCCGTAATGAACTCTTGACCTCCGTAATGAATTCTTGACTTCCTTAATGAACTCTTGACCTCCGTAATGAACTCTTGACCTCCGTAATGAATTCTTGACCTCCTTAATGAACTCTTGACCTCTGTAATGAACTCTTGACCTCCGTGATGAACTCTTGACCTCCGTAATGAACTCTTGACCTCCGTAATGAACTCTTGACCTCTTAATGAACTCTTGACCTCCGTAATGAACTCTTGACCTCCGTAATGAACTCTTGACCTCCTTAATGAACTCCTGACCTCTGTAATGAACTCTTGACCTCCGTAATGAACTCTTGACTTCCTTAATGAACTCTTGACCTCGGTACGTAGACTGTGCAAGTGAACTCACAGGTATATTAATAATGGTAACAAATAAATTGATTCAGCCAAGGACAGTTTAAAGGTTTATCACGGCTGGTGTCCTCGTATTAGGTTAGAGATAGGTTGGGTTGGGTTGGGTTGGGTTGGGTTGGGTTAGGGGGACTAATATGACAATACATCTACCAATTACTGTAGAGAGATAAATTTGCGACTACAAATTTGATAAGTGGTTCGTAATCCATATCTCCTGGAAACGAACGAATCAATATCCGCTTATACCTGGGTGGGGTGGGGTGGGGTGGGCTGGGGTGGGGTGGGGTGGGACGGGACGGGTTTGGATGGAATGGGATGGGATGGAGTGTAGAAATTAAAAAAATATTAGTTACTGCAATATGACACTAGCCAGGTGTGACCTCGAACCTGACACTCGAATCATTATAAGGCAGCCAGGTAGGGGATTACCAGCACACCTGAGGCCTGGAGGCTGACGTTCACCTCCACGAGTGTTTTACCGTATAAGGTTTATCAAGAACACTTAGCTGGTTTATTTATATCCAGATCGAAATAAAGGGAGAGATACTGTCTTGTCTGAACCTGTGTTACGTGACCCCAGACTAATATGGCTGACTCCATGGCTACAAAGAAAGACGGAGGTAGTTATCTGCTAGTAACTCCTGTCCTCTCACTCACACAAAAAAAATACCAAGAATTAAGATCCAGATAAAGGATATGACATCAACTTCGTAATCCAATTTGTAACTTTAGGTTTATCAAGAACGTGATCACAGTAAGCTCCCCGTTGTTGGCTATGGTTGTGAATCTGGCAATTTGTAGGAGAGAGTTTTAGATGGCAGCGTGATCAAATTTAGGGGGTGAAATTTACGAGGAAAGTTTGCTTCGTATTTCAGATCAACTCAGTGCAAGAGCTGTTACTGAGACGTAGAGAGGCTTGGTTGATGTATAGGTCGTGCAAGAGATTAATGCCATATTGCAACATATCTACAAGTGCATGTTGTATATTCCATTTTTGCAACATATGTACAAGTGCATCTTTGCAATATTTAAGTACATTTGCGTCATTTATATAATGTTTACAGCTTATATGTAACATACAATTTATATAGACCATTCTTGCAACATATACATGACATGCTTGCAACATATGTATACTATATAGCAAGCAACGCTCGCAATAAATATACACGACCCTCGGTACAGTTTAATATAACGCCCGTATAAGATACATTCAGCGGATATATACACCTGTATATGCAGCAGTTTATGCAAATATAACTGCATTCTGTGTTAATGACTCACAGGGGGAGGTATTCATCCTGACTGGTGATTGAAACAGGATTTACTCATCAACGTTGATGAGTCGTGAGTGAGCCAATACTCATATCTCTCTCTCTCTCTCTCTCTCTCTCTCTCTCTCTCTCTCTCTCTCTCTCTCTCTCTCTCCTCATTTCCCCTTCTCCTCACTTATCCATTCTCTCTGATTTCCTCCTCTCGCATACTTTCTACCTTACAGTCTCTCCCCTGTTTCTCGTCTCTCTTCCCCCTCACACTCTTTCCTCCTCGTTTAGCTCTCCTCTCACTCTCACTCTCTTTCGCTTTCTCTCTCTCACTCCTTCCAGCTCATGCATATTCCTTTATTCGTCTCCCTCTCCCTGTTTCTTTTTTTTTTTTATATCTCACGTCCCCTTCTTCCTTTCGCTTTATCTCTTTATCTCTTTAGTTCTCTTCCCCGTGATATTTCTTACTCATTATTTATTTTCTTTGTTTCAGGATGAGAGAGAGAGAGAGAGAGAGAGAGAGAGACAGAGAGAGAGAGATTTTTTTTACCTTTCCTCTTTATTCAACCCTAGATGACAGGTGGCCATATTTGTTATTACATGTTAGCAGTGTTACCAGACGCCCTGAAGATACACACCTTCTGGGTATAGTAAGTTTTCTTTTAGGGGGATCTGTAAGGGGTTGGATAAAGCTCCGTTCTGATCGCTTTGTATTTACATGAGAAAGTTTTTGTTATGGGATAAGAGGTTCCATGATTAATTTAAAAGGTTATTAATGACGTTGATATAATCCTCGACGGCTGAGTTGGAACAGAATTTTTTTTTTTATATCGTCAGATCTGTCAACTTAATTTTCTTCCCAAAAGTTGACGAAGATATATTTTGATGGTCGAGGAATAGTCTGATGGTCGAGGAAGAGATAATCTGATGGTCGAGAAAGAGATAGTCTGATGGTCGAGAAAGAGATAATCTGATGGTCGAGGAAGATATAGTCTGATTGGTCGAGGCTCACTATTTCTGTCCATAATCACGCCAAAGAGCAAAACCACATCAGAAACGATCACGAGAGGAACAACACAGACATAACAAGTTTGTATTAATCACAAGTATGAGTCACGATGGACGGGGGTGGGGTGGGGGGGGGGAGGGTTTTTCCATCTCATTTATTTACATGGTTCAGCCAGCGGTCTCTTTTATGGCCCCAGTTGGTCGATGTTCACCCGCATGACACAAGGCCGTGAGGCGTTTGTCCTGTTATGACGTAAATCTGGAAATACTATTGTGTGTGTGTGTGTGTGTGTGTGTGGAAATGCTGAAGACCTTGCAAGCGCTTTATGGTTCGACGGATCCATGGCCTGAAGTTATATAATATCAGTATAATTCCTTCCATTCATCGACCATTTTATCTCAAGTATGGAACAGTCACCTGTAGTATGGAACAGTCACCTGCAGTATGGAACAGTCACCTGCAGTATGGAACAGTCACCTGCAGTATGGAACAGCCACCTGTAGTATGGAACAGCCACCTGGAGTATGGAACAGCCACCTGGAGTATGGAACAGCCACCTGTAGTATGGAACAGCCACCTGGAGTATGGAACAGCCACCTGGAGTATGGAACAGCCACCTGGAGTATGGAACAGCCACCTGGAGGAATCTCACCAAAGAAGTCTCTGGAAGGCTGAATGATTTCTATATGGGATCTTTACGACGTATGCAGAGGGACAGTGAAAGTTGGCCCCATGGCTGTGATTGGTCGCTGGGAGACACTGTATACTAAACCTTGGGTACACAAGGAGGCAGTAACTAAGCACATATATACCCACACGACAGCACACACACACTAGTCACCCACCTCCCACGTGTATCCTTACCTGGGCCGCCTCCGTCTGCTCTGGTCACGTCGCCAGGCTTCGAGACGCTGTGGAAATAAAGGACATTTTGTTCTCGTGTCTACCTGTCACCTGGGGAGCCTCTGCGGTCGACCAGGGATGTGCTGGGTTGACAACAACACCAGGACTTAATGATGGCGAAGGAAGTGCTCTTGGCAACACACCAGGCCAGAGGGAGACATGTTGTACACGACATAAACAAGGAAACACCGATTGGATCGCTTACCTTCCGCGTTAATACAGAACCTAATAACAAGCGTCAGGTATATACCAGGTGTTAAAAGAAAACATGGCATATTTGTCAATCTGTCTCTCCTCTCCCGGTTATCATGTCGTCCCCTCCCCTCCCTTCCCCTGACACGGTGTCCAGCATGACGTAACGGGTGGAGCTCCTCAGGCGACCCACGGCCACCAATCGAGGTAATGGAGGTGAGGGGTCAGCGGCGGAGGGGAGAGGCAGAGGCTGGCCGCAGGGGTGTGGCTAATTCAAGAGGGGATGGGTGTGAGGGGAAAAGAGAATCGTAAAGCAAGGGGGAACTTGTAGAAACAAAAAGGAAGGGCTGAACATCCGAGAGAAAAGCGAGAGATAGAAAGAAAAAGAAATGTGAAAGAGAAACAAGCTGTGAGACGAGTGTGGATCAGCTGATTGTATGTTTGTCAACACCAGAGGGAGCACCAGCTGTCCACTCACAATGTACGGTGATTGGTTGTGAAATTTATTGTTATTAATTTTTATTATTATTATTATTATTATTATTATTATTATTATTATTATTATTATTATTATTATGGAAATTAGAAATAAAACTAAAATCAGGATGAAGGAAATTTTAAAACAAGTGAAGTCTACAGAGGCGAAAGAGAAAGAGGGAAAGGAGAATTGTCGAAATGTAGAAGCGAAAGGGAAGGACAGAGAGGGAAGTGATGAGGACGAGGGAGGGGGAAGAGGGAATTGTAAAGCAAGGGGGAACCTGTAGAGAGAAAAAGAAAAGGGAAAAGGTTGGGCTTAGAGGGAAGAGATGAGAAGTAAGTAGGATTGAAAAGGGGAGAGGAAATAGTGGCCAGATTTGATATGAAAATGAAGAGGATAAGTAGTGATTATGTTGGCAGGGTCCAGTGGTGGTGAGGAGCCAGGGTCAGTGAGAGAAAGAGGAGAGACGAGAGAGAGAAGGGGGGGCAGACAGAGAAAGGGGAGAGACGAGAGAGAGAAGGGGGGGGCAGACAGAGAAAGGGGAGAGACGAGAGAGAGAAGGTAGGGGGGGGCAGACAGAGAAAGGGGAGAGACGAGAGAGAGAAGGGGGGGGCAGACAGAGAAAGGGGAGAGACGAGAGAGAGAAGGGGGGGCAGACAGAGAAAGGGCAGAGACGAGAGAGAGAAGGGGGGGCAGACAGAGAAAGGGGAGAGACGAGAGAGAGAAGGGGGGGGCAGACAGAGAAAGGGGAGAGACGAGAGAGAGAAGGTAGGGGGGGCAGACAGAGAAAGGGGAGAGACGAGAGAGAGAAGGGGGGGGCAGACAGAGAAAGGGGAGAGACGAGAGAGAGAAGGGGGGGCAGACAGAGAAAGGGGAGAGACGAGAGAGAGAAGGTAGGGGGGGGGGCAGACAGAGAAAGGGGAGAGTGAAAGAAAGAGACGAGAGAGAGAAGGTAAGGGGGGGGGCAGACAGAGAAAGGGGAGAGACGAGAGAGAGAAGGTAGGGGGGGGGCAGACAGAGAAAGGGGAGAGACGAGAGAGAGAAGGGGGGGGGGCAGACAGAGAAAGGGGAGAGACGAGAGAGAGAAGGGGGGGGCAGACAGAGAAAGGGGAGAGACGAGAGAGAGAAGGTAGGGGGGGGGCAGACAGAGAAAGGGGAGAGACGAGAGAGAGAAGGTAGGGGGGGGGGCAGACAGAGAAAGGGGAGAGACGAGAGAGAGAAGGTAGGGGGGGGGCAGACAGAGAAAGGGGAGAGTGAAAGAAAGAGACGAGAGAGAGAAGGTAGGGGGGGGGGCAGACAGAGAAAGGGGAGAGTGAAAGAAAGAGACGAGAGAGAGAAGGTAAAGGGGGGGGCAGACAGAGAAAGGGGAGAGACGAGAGAGAGAAGGTAGGGGGGGGCAGACAGAGAAAGGGGAGAGACGAGAGAGAGAAGGGGGGGGGGGCAGACAGAGAAAGGGGAGAGACGAGAGAGAGAAGGGGGGGGGCAGACAGAGAAAGGGGAGAGACGAGAGAGAGAAGGGGGGGGCAGACAGAGAAAGGGGAGAGACGAGAGAGAGAAGGTAGGGGGGGGGGCGGACAGAGAAAGGGGAGAGACGAGAGAGAGAAGGTAGGGGGGGGGGGCAGACAGAGAAAGGGGAGAGACGAGAGAGAGAAGGTAGGGGGGGGGCAGACAGAGAAAGGGGAGAGTGAAAGAAAGAGACGAGAGAGAGAAGGTAGGGGGGGGGGCAGACAGAGAAAGGGGAGAGACGAGAGAGAGAAGGTAGGGGGGGCAGACAGAGAAAGGGGAGAGACGAGAGAGAGAAGGTAGGGGGGGGGGCAGACAGAGAAAGGGGAGAGTGAAAGAAAGAGACGAGAGAGAGAAGGTAGGGGGGGGGCAGACAGAGAAAGGGGAGAGTGAAAGAAAGAGACGAGAGAGAGAAGGGGCAGAGAGAGAGGTGATCAGCCTTTGTGATAATGCCCGAGAGAGAGAGAGAGAAGGGGGGGGGGGCAGACAGAGAAAGGGGAGAGTGAAAGAAAGAGACGAGAGAGAGAAGGTAAGGGGGGGGGGGCAGACAGAGAAAGGGGAGAGTGAAAGAAAGAGACGAGAGAGAGAAGGGGGGGGGGGCGGACAGAGAAAGGGGAGAGTGAAAGAAAGAGACGAGAGAGAGAAGGTAGGGGGGGGGGCGGACAGAGAAAGACAGACAGAGAGGTGATCAGCCTTTGTGATAATGCCCGAGAGAGAGAGAGAGAGAGAGAGAGAGAGAGAGAGAGAGGTTGTAAATTTGTAAACGCCCTAAAGCCCATCACTTCAATCACGTTTACTAATAATACGGTTTTAGTGCTTAAAATATTACCAACACACACACACACACATACACACACACACACACACACACACACACACACACACACACACACATGCGATACACTTTTTTTTATACTACACCAATATTATTTTTCCACATTAATAGCTTAATTATAAATAGCCTTATTATTACTACTAGTGACTACTTTTACCACATCTACCACCACTATCGGATGTCTGTTGTGGTGGCTAATTGCTCCGTGTGGTCAGTGCCTATTGCCCCCCCCCCCTATCCCACCCCCCTCCAAACCTGTTCTCTTGATAGCCAATATGATCGTTTGGTTGGTGACCCCTCCCCCTCCCCTTTCCTCCCCTCCTTTCCCCCTCCCCTCCTTTGATGGGTCTACTATATGTCAGGAAATACTACAACGACCAGACCAGCCATATCTACCCAGGGCGAATGACTCTCTCTCTCTCTCTCTCTCTCTCTCTCTCTCTCTCTCTCTCTCTCTCTCTCTCTCTCTCTCTCTCTCTCTCTCTGTGGTGTAGTGGAGCTAGATTGATAAGAAGCCATTGACTGGTTGAGAGATAGTGAGAGAGAGAAGTATGGGTTAATAGTGAGAGTTACGATTGATAGAATGTTGTTGGATGATGATGATGATGATGGTGATGATGATGATGATGATGATGATGATGGTTGTTCGCAGTTGATGTTGGTTGTTGGTGTCAATGTTTTCTTATAAGGCCAGAGAAAATGGGATGTCTCGGTGAGGGGAGGAGGAACCAGTGTAATGAGGGAGGGAATATGGGGATCCTAGTGTGATTATGGAGGGAATGAGGAGGGACTAAGGAGATGGAGGGAGGAATGAGGGGACACAAGTATGAGGAGGGAGGAGTGGGAAGGAGGAAGGAGTGGGAGGAGAGAGGAGGTCCTAGTGAAGGCATTAGCATCAATCATAACGTAGGAGGAGGAGGAGGAGCGGAGACCCACCAACTATAGGTCAGATTACACCCCAAATATTGACCCTGCCATCCGTTCTCAGACTCTTCAGAGATGTATTGGCCTCTGCTAATGGGGGAGTGTAATGGGGCGTGTAATTGTGAGTAGAAATTAGTACGCTTGTGCATTTGCTCTGGGGGACGATGGAAGGAAGGAGGGTGCCGTGTGTACATTCTGGTTTAGCTAAGGGAGTTGGAGGTAATATTTGTTGTAGTAATAATAGTAGTAGTAGTAGTAATTGTAGTAATAATAGTAATAGGAGTTTTAGTAGTGGCAGCAACGGTGGGGATTAATGTTATCAATTGTAAATAGAAGCGATAACAGATATGGTAGTAACAGTAGCCGTAACGTCAATAGTAGTGATACCAACAGTATTAACAAGTACGTCAGTAGTAGCAACAGTGACTTGACAGTAGTAGTAATAATGGTGGTGGCAGCAGCAACAACATTTACACCACTAACCATTATTATTCCTCACCACAGTTGCTCCCCTTACCACTACTACTAGCCACCCCTCACCCATCACCACCACCCATCACCACCACCACCCCTCACCCATCACCACCACCCCTCACCCATCACCACCACCACCCCTCACCCATCACCACCACCACCCCTCACCCATCACCACCACCCCTCACCACCACCCCTCACCCTTCACCACCACCCCTCACCCTTCACCACCACCTCTCCCCCATCACCCTTCACCACCACCACCCCACACCCTTCACCACCACCCGTCACCACCACCCCTCACCCTTCACCACCACCACCCCACACCCTTCACCACCACCAATCACCACCACCCCTCACCACCAGACACCACCGCTGCCACCACTAGACAATAACACCACACCAGACACCACCGCTGCCACCACTAGACAATAACACCACACCAGACACCACCGCTGCCACCACTTACCTTGGCTATATTTGTTGTCCTTTATCTCTAGTTGTCGTGTGTGTCTCCGGACCCTTTGTCTCCCTTCTGGTGACAGGAGTGTTGGGCCGCCGCCATGGAGATCAGGGAGAGTAGGGAGGAAGGAGGCAAACAGGGGGAAAGGGAGGAAACAGGGAGGAAGCAGGATCGGGGCAAACAGGGAGAGTAGGGAGGAAGGAGGCAAACAGGGGGAAAGGGAGGAAACAGGGAGGAAGCAGGATCGGGGCAAACAGGGAGAGTAGGGAGGAAGGAGGCAAACAGGGAGGAAGGAACGAAGAGGGCAAACAGGGAGAGTAGGGAGGAAAGGGGGGAAACAGGGAGGGGGAGGAAGAGGTAACCAGGAAAGGGTAGATAAGTAAAGGTGAAACAAAGCGTGGGGAAGGAAGGGGAAGACCAGGGAGAAGGGTAAGGGAGAAGACAGAGACTAACATCACCACCGGGAAGTGAGATTCTTGGTACTGTCTGTCTGTCTGTCTGTCTGTCTCTTCGGGATTTGGGGAATGTGGGGGTGGTGTGGGGATTGTGGAGGAGCTTGGGGGGATGGTGGGAAACATACAGGTAGATATCTAGTCATTAAGGTCGGTAAGAGTAAGTTAAGATTATCCAGAGAAACGAGATGTAAGGTGGAAAATTAAGAGTGAAATGTAGATGAAAAATGTAAAGAATAATGGGAAAATATATATAATACGTGAAATTTTTTTCGGTGCATGGAGGTGAGAAAACGAATGTCAAAAAAATAGAAATGTTGATGCCCAGGTGAGGTGTAGAGAGAGGCGACATACCTGCGGGGTAACTCAGGTGTTCAGAAATGTGTAGTGATAGTTCAGAGTTGTTCACGGCCCCGGGAGGACGGCGCTGATACCTGGTTCATACAGTCCAATATTACCTCAACCAGGACACACACACACACCACTTACTGGTCTGCAGCTGTGCTCAATTTTGTCCTCCTCCTCCCCATCTTACTTCCCCTGGACAGCAGCATCTGCTAATTTTCTCCCCTCCTTTCTCCCCGCGCCTCTTGCCTGCGGCGTCTACCTCCTCCATCTCAAATATTCCCGTCTCAACAAAGACGCCTCATTAACGATTCATACTATGCGGGTTTGAACCAAAGGGGTGAAGAGACTGGCGTCGACACGCTGAAAGGTGTTCTATAAATATTCAAATTAACTAGTATTGTCTTGGTCAGAATACTCGGCCAGATTGTGTGATAATTAAAACTCCTTCAGTCTGAATAAAAAAGAGAACATTTAGTGCTCCCTCCACCCACCCCCTCCACCCACCCCTCCACCCAACCCCTCCACCCAACCCCTCCACCCATCACCCCCTCCACCCACCACCCCCTCCACCCACCCCCCCCTCCACCCACCCCCCCTCCACCCACCCCCCCCCCTCCACCCACCCCCAACGCGGTCTGTTTGGTGTGAGTTTTAATTGCGGCAGTTTGTTAATAGTGATCAGGGTGGGGGGGGGGGGGGTGGGTGTTACTCTACCATGTGTAGCTGTTACCAAGAGGAAGCCATGTGAAACTAACGGTTATTTTGAGCATTATTATTTTTATTTACTCGTGTGTGTGTGTGTGTGTGTGTGTGTGTGTGTGTGTGGCCCGGGGAGGTTGAGCCACAGACACATTAATGTACATTTCCGATGAATTTACCTTGCTCCGGGGCATGACAGTGTAGACCATCGACAAAATGACTCTCTCTCTCTCTCTCTCTCTCTCTCTCTCTCTCTCTCTCTCTCTCAGGTCACCGTGAAAATAGGAATATCTTTTCATAAATATAAAGACACATTGTTCGAGGCCATCCTCTCGAGAAGGCTTCCGCCGTGTGGGTGCCGCATCCTGTGGAGGGTGCCACGTTTCAACTGGCACCTCTAGAACATATTTTCTGTCCTTTTTTCCCTTTTTCTCTTTCCCTCCCTCTCTCATCTCTCTTTTTTTTTAATTCCTCCCTCCCTTCCCCTCTCTCCCTCCTTTTCTGCCCCCCATCATCTTCCTTTTCCCCCCTGCTTCCTTCTCTTCTTTTTTCATTCTCCTCCTCCTCCCTCCTTTCCCCTATCCCTGCTCCTCCTCTTTCCTCCTTGCTCCTCTCTCTCTCTCTCTCTCTCTCTCTCTCTCTCTCTCTCTCTCTCTCTCTCTCTCTCTCCCTCCCCCTACCCCCTCCCTCCCTCCTTCCCTCTCTACCCCCTTCCTCCCCTCCTTCCCCCCCCCCATTGTCATCAGCTCGCAACCATCTCCTGGGTTCTATAGCATGAGTCTGACCCATTACAGGGGGGGGGGGGGAGACATTAATAGTTAAAGGGGAAGAAAAAGAAAAGTTTGTCATGGATCACCTTCATGGGAGTGTCTTCTTGTCTTCCCTGGTCTTATTTAGTGGCATCTTCTGTTGTCTGTCTGTCTGTCGTAATGGTTGTCTTTTGTCTTGGGTTGTCTGTAGTTTTCACTTGTCTTGTCTGTTATCATTATAGTCATCTTCATCATTTTATTATTATTATTATTATTTTTTTTTTTTTTTTTTTTTTTTGAATATTTCTTCAAGTTTGACTTCATTTTACTCCGTCTTCGCCTTTTCCTTCTTACCCACTTTTAGGTTTTCCTCTCTTATTCCTTCTCTCTTCCTTTTCATTATAATAATTACTTATACCATTTCCTATGTTTACTTAACCCCTTTTCGTTAGTGGATTTTCTTCAGGATTAATAACATAAATAAACGGACATGAGAGACAAGAAACACAGAAGTAAATAAATAAATATAAACACAATATACAAGTGAATGAATGAATGAAGATGTATAACATAATGAGGACTCATTTAATGTACAGAATTAAAACTCTTAATTATGTTTCTTGTACCGTAAATCAAGAGAAGGTGCGTGTGTGTGTTATCTTGATAAAGGTGTAATTACAGAGAAGACTAAGATAACACAGTGTACGACGGGTCTTCGCTATACAGGGTGAACCAAAAAAATAAAAATAAATTATTTCAAGTGGCTGTCATTTTGGAATATTGTGATGATAATAATAATAATAATAATAATAATAATAACTGGTAACATTACACTACAATTGTTTTTATTATTATCATCGTCATAATAACTACTAATCGTATTATTCTTAGCGTAAGTATTAATTCATCAAATTTATTCTTATTAGAGTTATTATCAGTTATTAATTAATGACACTTTAAAAATATATATATATATTAGCATCACGGGTATTAATGAAGAACACGACACGACACGACACGATGTAATGACACGACACGGAAAGACCCCCCAGCTACCTGTCCAAACACTCACTCGTCTAATGAGTTATATTGTGAAAAGTAAACAAATATAATATTCTTTTTATCATGTGTGTTTGACTGTATTAAATTAGCTGCCGAGAGAGAGAGAGAGAGAGAGAGAGAGAGAGAGAGAGAGAGAGAGACAGACAATCGTACGTCTCCTTTATGTGATGATCTAGTCACTACCATTGTCTATTTTCAAGTAATTGTAACTTTGATGTTGCTAAGAATTGCAAAGTGAAGCTGAACTCTGTTTATTTTTTTATTTTTTGGCGATTGCAGACGGAGGAAGACTCGATTTATACTTGTTTTTCATTATTTTTCATTCTTTACTTCTTCTTCTTCGTCTTTGTTTTCCTCCTCTTACTTTTATCTTCATCACTATTTCTTTATTATACGTTTTCACATAAATATTCCTAAATAATTACCTAAATACAGCGACCTCCTCACTCTTTTTCCTTTCCCCTCTTCGTTTTTTATATTTTCTATACTTTTCCCTTTCTCTTTATTTATCTATTTCTTCTTCTCTTCCATCCATCCACCAGACGTCAGCACAGTTGATCCCGGTGTGGCCAGTAATGTAGATATACTAGATGAAATTCTCTTTTGTTGACCGGTGGAGCAGCTGTCAGGTTCAGTCATCATCAAGTCTCACAGATATTGAAGAAGTTGTCGATAACATCTCACAAGGCCAATCCTGAGGGGCAGGTGTTTTGGAGTGGGGTGTAAGTCCTTGTTTGACGGCGGTTTCTGAGTGGGGTTAATCTTCGCTTGACACATGTTTATAATCCTAGCTTAACAGGTGTTTCTGAGTGGGGTTAATCCTCGCTTGACAGATGTTTATATTCCTAGCTTAACAGGTGTTTCTGAGTGGGGTTAATCCTCGCTTGACAGGTGTTTATAATCCTAGCTTGACAGGTGTTTCTGAGTGGGGTTAATCCTCGCTTGACAGGTGTTTATAATCCTCGCCTGACAGGTGTTTCTGAGTGGGGTGATGTCGTAGCTTACACTTAACATATTTAACTATTATTAACTATTATTAACACTAAAAAACAAAACAAAACTGCTTATATTTTCCCCCATAAAAGTAACTAAGAGATAAAAAAAAGTAACAAGGAAATCAGCTCCTGCTTTTATTTAAACACTTTTTATAACTTTTTGTTTCAGTGTGTTGACTAATGGCTTAAAAAAACGGAGTTATATTTACTAAGAAAAAAATGCTGAATTAATCTTTTCTGGGTTTTTTTCTTTCTTAAATAACACGAGAATTTTATTATGGTTAATTCTTATATTGTGTTTGTTTTTTGTGTACTTGTGTTTGTTTTTTGTTTTATGATTAGGGATATGTTTTCGTTTCCTCATTTAAATGCAAGTTGGGGGAGGATGGAGGAGGGGGAGAAGAGAAGATGATGATGTAATGAGGAAGAGGAGGAGGAGGGGGTACGGGAGGGAGGGGCAAGGGAGGAAAAAGAGGGGGAAGATGGTATAAAATGAAAAATAATCCTCTTATAGAAGTATCTGTCTCCCTCTCTTTTTTTTCTTTCCCTCTTTCTTTCTCCTCCTGCTTCTCCTCCTTCCTCTTCTTCCTCTTCCTCTTACTACTCCTCCTCCTCCTCCTCTTACTCTTACTCCTCCTCCTCCCCTCCTACTACTCCTCCTCCTCTTACTCCCCTTACTACTCCTCCTCCTCCTCTTACTACTCCTCCACCTCTTCACCCCTCCCTCCTCCTCCTCTTACTACTCCTCCTCCTCTTCACCCCTCCCTCCTCCTCCTCCTCCTCCTCCTCCTCCTCCTCCTCCTCCTCCTCCTCCTCTTCACCCCTCCGTCCTCCTCTTCACCCCTCCGTCCTCCTCCTCCCCCACCAGGTTAATGCCGCTGAACGTCCCAATCTCGCACTTAGACATCAGAGCTTTGAAAAGTTAAACGCAAATGTCACTCTTCACGTACACAGATCGCGAAGAGGAAGTGGGGGAGGGAGGGAGGGAGGAGGGAGACGAGAAGGGGAAGAGGGACGAGAAGGAGGTAGGAGGAGGAAGGCGAAGGAGGAAAGGATGTTTTAAGGGAAGTGTGTTTTATTAGGTAGGGGATGGTGTGTGCGTGAGGGGGGAGAGGAGAGGTGGGGAGGGGAAAAGAGGAGAAAAAGTCAGAGCACATCTTGAGGGAAAAGGAAGAATTATTGAGAAAACTTTTAATGTGTGTGTGTGTGTGTGTGTGTGTGTGTGTGTGTGTGTGTGTGCTGTATGATAGGTTGTATTATGAAGTAACATTTGTGTATCTTGTGTATTAAAAGTCGTGTCGCAAGTTAATTTATCTACAGTATTAAATAACAAATTGTGAGGAGAATAAGATAGGAGTAAGCACGATATTCTCCCAGTGTGGTTTATTGATTTAAAAGAATGTAAATAAATAAATTAATAGAAGATAGGGAACAACACACATACGCACAGTCGGGGGCACTAGCGAGGCAGGAGGACCACAGAGGAGCGAATACAAAAACAGGAATTTGGAACTTGGATGAGCTAGTCGGTGATTCGTGTTGCTGTTGTACTGTTCGGGTGGTTCCTCCTCCCAGGTAATGACTGACGTAGTAGTAGTTCCTTCTACCTGTAGTTCCGAATCGTCGTAGATTAGCACACGGGTTATTTTTCCCTCAAACTAGATATTATATACAAAATACATACATAATTACTTAAGTCTTACTCTGTTACTGTCAATACCTGGCCGACATCTTTGTATCGTATAGCTAAAATGAGGTCAGTGAAATACTTTCTTAGGTTATCCAGTTAGGAGAAAAAGTTTAACATACGAACTTTTGAGAATTAGAACTTAAGTGTCTTGACTTAATAAACCGGTTTGTTGCAGGTGTGTGGGAGTTAAATCTAATAACCTTTCGAGAATCTGTCTTTGTGTCTAAAGTTCAAGGTTGATGATGTGTTGTTTTCATCCCTCCAATTAGACGAGGATGAAGGTGGAGAGAGGGAAGGGAGGACGGGAACATCTTGAATTGTGAACCATTGAATTGTCATGTTTCTGTGTTAACCTTGAAGTGACGCCTAACCTAAGTGTATGGATCCTGGGTGATGGTGGTGATGGTGTGGTGATGATAGTGATGGTGGTAGTGATAATAATAGTGATGATGGTGACAATGGTCGTGGTGATGATGTTAGTGGTTATGGCGATAGTGATAATAGTGGTTGTAGTAATATTGGTGGTGGTGGGTAAGGGAGTGTGGGAGGGAAGGGGAGGATGAGGCAGAGGGAAATTCAGCAGCACACAAACCCGTGGGAGACCCGAGAGTGGCAAGCTGGGATCCCACGTGTTCATCAGGACGAGCTTTCTACATCAGCCAATTATTTTCATAGCCCACGGGCACACGGCTACAGACACCGTCATTATTTCACTTTTATATCGACATGAAAATTTCCTCAGCGTGTTTCATAGGGATGGTCGTATATATATATGTGTCTGTCTGTGTGTGTGTGTGTGTGTATATATGTGTCCACCGCGTAGATTTGACTTTTCATTTCCCCGTTGGTTCGTTTCACATATGTCAGCGGAATCTGCGTTGGTATTTCTGCCGTGTTGGCGGGTCGTGGCGGGTTTTATTAGTCAGGTCCTCTCTCTCTCTCTCTCTCTCTCTCTCTCTCTCTCTCTCTCTCTCTCTTTGGGGGGCGTTTTATATATACTCATAAAAACCTGAACAAACATGGAAATATCTACATTCTGTATATACGTAAAAACATACATAAACGTAAGGCTGTGTGTGTGTGTGTGTGTGTGTGTGTGTGTGTGTGTTTATACTATAGTTTGCCCGTTTGTCCAGAAGTCACACACACACACACACACACACAACCTCCAAAACACAGTGGCTTGCCGTCTCAGATGTGTCCCTATAGTTCATTATTTAATTGACTAAGTACATGTTAGGTATGGGTGGTGAACTGTTTCTTATTATTGACTGAAAGGGAATTTGTTTTTTTACCACTGCACACACACACACACACACACACACACACACACACACACACACACTACCTCAGAGCACCTCGTGTCACCCCGGGCCACCCTCCCAAACGGCACACGTTCATTGTCAAATTCTATCAAAAATTTTTCTCATTTTTACGTGGACATAACTGGCTGCATTGTCACTATGAATGTCAAACTGAATTGTACAGGGAATATATACACGAAATGGGCGATTTTTTGGTGTTTTTTTTCGTGTTTTTCTGTTTTGTTTTATAACCTCCATATTATACATTGTGTTTTATTTTTATATATGGTATTTCCAAATGTGTTTTTTTAATACCTAGCAACAGAGCGACGTTGCCATACAGATGTTTTTTTTTTTGCTATGTGTGTGTTTTTTTTGTGTGTGTGTGTGTGTGTGTGTGTGTGTGTGTGTGTGTAATACCATCAGAATATTTACCAGCATCATGTCCCTGGTCCTTCAGGCAGCCAGACAGACTTTAGATGAATTATTCAGGATTGATAGAAAGAATAGTCTGACGTGTCACTACCTGTAAAGGAATATATTTTTCACTCTCGTCAATGTTATGTAATTCAACACCTGTACAGATGTTGTCGACGTCGAATTAGTACAGGTGTCGACTGGCCAAAATCCCCTCACAACTATGACCTACAATAGTTTAAAAGTCCTTCCCAATATGACCAGCAGTTGACACACTCTGAAGATGTGACGGGGTCCGATAAGCAAACGTTTTTAATCGACTTGTGGCCATATTTTTCATCTCTCTCGATCAACGTTCTCTCGGTGGCCGGGAGCGTCGCTGCCTCCCGTCACTCTATATATGTATATTAAAAAAAAGAATAATATTGCCATTTCAATTCAGTGAGTGAAGTGAGAGTATAAACAGCCCTTAAAAGTGATAACATTCTGTTATCACACTCCGTCAGGGTTATATTTACTGTTATCAAATATAACTGTTTGCTAGACTTGGCGAGCGTCGCTGACAGTATCAATTTGTCTGAATAAATTGTACGTAAATAAATAAAATGTTAATTATATTCTGGAATCAAATATTATTCCTTTATTTGCCTTCGCTCAAAATCTTGAATTTTCCGTCGATGTTTTTTTATGCAGTGTACATTTTGTGTCCAGAGTTTGATAAGTGGCAATTGTGAACATATATTCTATGTTTATTGATAATTTGTTCATATATATATATATGTGTGTGTCTATTTATTTTTAATGCCATATCCGGATCCAAACTTCAATTTCATGCATATCAATTATTTATCAATATCGACAATGTGAATATTCACTTAAATCTCCCTTTTTATGATATATAACACACAGGCAGCAATTATGTTTTATATGCCAATCATTGATGGACTAATTGTAATTTTTGCATGTGGTGCATAGACCTTGCCAGGGTGTTGTAGACCGATGGAAACCCACAACAACCATCACTGTCTTTACTCTTACTGCTACAATAGATGTGTTCTGTTAAGGTGTTCCCCAACCAACACCACAACGCCCCCCCCCCTCCCCCCAAGATATCTCTCCCGTCTGTCACTACACGCGGTGCACTTTACACTTAAACGACTAGCTTAAGTAAATTTCAAATACATTTCATTTCTACATATATCTTGCGCGTGCGTGCGCACACACACACACACACACACACACACACACACACACACACACACACACACCTCCAATCTCGGTAAAATACATCACAATACCAAAATCTGTTTTTATACCCAAAAATCTGGCTGACGACAGTTAAGGACAATTTTCAGAGAATCGTTACACAGCCTCTCAGAATCTGTCTTTCAGATTTCTTAACTTTTCCCTCTTGTGCAAATTTCTTGCCGTTCCTCGCTGCCCAAGATCAAAGGGCAACTCCCCTCCCCCTTACCCTTCCTCACCCCTCTCCCCTCACCCTCTCTCACCCTCTCTCACCCCTCCTCACCCCTCTCTCACCCCTCCTCACCCCTCCTCACCCCTCTCTCTACTCCACTTAAAAAATCTGGAGGCGTTTATAGTTGGCAAACATGATGGAGGCGGCGAGGTGTGTGTGTGTGTGTGTGTGTGTGTGTGTTTGTTCCTCATTCTCCACGTCACTACTCCGCCTGGTCCTCCCTCCCTTCTTCCCTGACGCACTAATTAGCACCTACAGTAGGTAAGCTCTCTGCCCGTGTGCGTGTTTCTTAGCGCGACTGTTAATTATACACCGACGTTCCTGAGTTTCTTTAGTTTCTTAACGCATCGACTCGCTGTTTACTTTATCCAGAGTCGCTGCTATGGTGTTAATTACGCATCTGTAAACCCCGTAATTTCTTGATTCTAATTACGCTTCGCTACACCTGTAATTTCTTGGACTCGTTAATTACACATCACTCTATTTATCAAGTCATTTAAGTACGCATTTTTTACGTGAATCAGTAATACTTTTTTGTTTTACGTAATCATTAATTAATGTATTCGTATAGAAGAGGTCAACCCACACTGGCTAAACATTACCCCGGAACACGTTCCGCAAATCGATTAACATCCAGGTTCCCAATTACTGCTGGGTAGACAGACGCAAATGGCGTAAAAAAAATGCTCATAGTTTCACATTGCCCGGGAATCGAAACTGGGTCCACTTGCCTGTGAGGCTAACATGCTGACCATTACACCAAAGGTCGCCAAAATCACATTTAGTAAACATAAAAGGTTTTTTTTTTTTTTTCGTGCTGGTCAAGCCCCGACCAGGGGCTGGCTAGACCCCCGGACAACTCTTTCGGAGCTTGGCCAGCACGTCGTATTTATATTATCATCTCGACTTAACTTTATGTTACAAAGTCACTTGTGAGTTGTCAATGTTTGTTTTGTTCATATTTACTCATTCTAAGCTAAATATCAACAAATAAATTACCTAAATAATACCAAAACAAAACTAAACACTGAACTCCACCTAATATATTGTATACTGTACTGTATGTTACACTAAATAGGGATAACTGCCGATAAGTGATAACTTGTTGGTATTTATCTTTGGGGAGGAACGTTTGACTGGCCATAAACGATCCTGTAGATCATAAATATACATATAAATGAATACCTTCCTACGAAATGTAACCTGACCTAACCGAACCTAAACTTACCTAACTTAACCTAACCTAACTTAACCTATCCTAACGTAACCAACTTCAAGTATAATTTAGCCATCATAATTATAACAATAAACGACGTTTTAACTGAAACAGACTAAACTTTACCCTATACGAATTAATATTAATTAAGTTGTAATATTAAAACCAAAAAGTTATCTACATTTGACTAAAACGACTGATGATTTATAAGAGCTTATTCGTCGACTATATTCAGTAATCCTGCTCATTAAACTAAATAGGGATATGTGCCTAATATCTGTTATATGTATTATTTTAAGCTTCTAACTGGCCATCGGCGATCATGTTCTTCATCATATTAGGTATTAATGAATTGTTTAATAAAAAAATTAAATAACTTAACCTAACCTTCATAAATATTACTTAAGATTAATTTATTTTTTCGTTTTAAATACAGGATAATCCTCATGGGTGATATTATGATATGATATATTCTAAGAAATGTAAATATGGGCGTAAGTCTCGGAGAAAAACAATTAAACCTAAAGTTACTGAAAACAACAGTAAAGACTTAAACTATACAGATGAGAGGAAAACAAATACCAGTAATAAGTACAAGTAATAAATAACTAAATAAACCCTGGAACTAATTACATATATTTTGATGTTCTTTGTCTTTTATATTATATACTTACTGCAGTATATACTTATAACATTTAATGACGTAACAATAATGGATGACCCTCGTGTACGACGATGGCTGGCTCTAGGGCCACCCAAGGTCTAGAGAAGAAATATTTATTTGTTTTTAACATTATTTACGGAAGTTCTGGTGGTAAATTTAGGGTAAACTTATGAAAAATATATAAAATTCATATTCAATAGTTATAAAACCACTTTTACAATGGACTGCAGATACCGTCAGCCTCTGGCAGCTGTTCAATGCCCACCGAGCATATCCGAGCATTAGCAGTTTTAATGTTGTCTTTTCTCTTAAAGAGGTTAATCCACTGTATCTTAGTTCTTCATCTTTAGGAGGTGTATATTCCCCTCTCGTTTCATTATATGACAGAAGACACCAGTTATCACAGTTGTGGCTGCAGCCAACTGAGGCTCCCTCTTGACCACTCTACCCACTGACGTCATGCACGAGCTGGGTCAGGTGTGGGATGACCTCCTCTTCTACAGATCTTGGTATTCACGAGTTACACATCGTCACCACATTACGCCGTGTACTGTGACATCTCTTCTCTGCCAACATTTTCTCTCTTGTTTCGTAACGTTTCCTATTGTATCTTTCTCTGTTGTAACTTTCGTTGTAATGTTTTTTGCTGTAACGTTCATTACTCAAACGTCTGCTAGTGTATCATGAAGTTTTTTCTCCCAATATTTACTATTACTGTATAACTTTTTTGTCTGTTATATACTTCTGTAACACAACGTTTTCTGTTATAAACTACTGTAACACAACGTTTTCCATCATAGCCTTAACCGTCGACACGTTTTCTTTCACCGTAACGTTTTCTCTTATGACGTTTTCTGTTTTCGCGATTTCTGTGCACAGTTAATTAGATCGGCGAGGCTTTGTTGCGATCCTGATGTTCCAAAATTATGGCGCGTAAATGCTGTAATGAAGCTGATGAAAGGCAGGTATCACACGGGTGTTCCCAAAAGACTTTGCCTCCCTGAACTCATATTTTTTTTTATATACATCACGGCTGGATTAATTAACCCGTTTAGCTGCTAATACTCTCCCGGCAGATCATTTTAACGTATTATATTAAATTAGTGACTCGTGCCCTGTCATCAGTTATTGCCTGAATGATTTAGAACAGCAAGGTAGATAGATTTTAAGTGGTGGGTGTTATTAGGTGTCTCCTGCAGTAGTGGCTGAAGGGAATTGGGTGATGATCTTTTGTTATTTTTTATTTATGTATTTATTTATTTTTCCGTTTCGTTTTTCGGTTTTCTCGATTGGGTTTCAGAAGTAATGAAAAATCTGGATTGGTTGTCGTTGTCTGGGGTGAATTTGAGAGTCTGTGCAGTTAGGGGAAAAAATAATATGTTTTCTCTCTCTCTCTCTCTCTCTCTCTCTCTCTCTCTCTCTCTCTCTCTCTCTCTCTCTCTCACGGCATTATAATCCATCGTAAAATCTCTCTATAAGCTCCTGTTTTCAGACAAATATTTACAGTGATTCATCTCGGAGACAAATTATATTATACCCAAGACAAAACCTCAACTTGGTTACCACATTATAGATGACCGTCGGTGTGTTGGGGAAATTTAACTCCACAGTGAGATTTGTTGGAAGGTAGAAATGCGTTTTTTTTTTCTTTTTCTGCGTCAATTAAATTTCCACCTCGAGGAAATATGCATCACTTTCGAACGCGTTTCACTGTGTTTTTGTTTGTTTAGACGAAGAAAGGAAATGCGTACTAACACTCACTCCAAAAACTATCTTCTCGATTTGGTGTGAGACAATATGACACAACGGATGAAGGTTTTTGACAACCCTACAGAGACAACAGGAGTCGCGGTGTTCATTTTGAAATTCATCGGACCTGTCCATTAAAGGTATTGTTTGGATCGAGTTTATTGTATATATCCTACCCCAACCTGCCTACATGTAGCGTCATACCTTGGGGTCGACTCGGAAAATATATTCAGTGTAAGTCGGGAAGGTTACAGATAGACACCTATAGTTCTTATCGCTTATATAAAAAAAAACTATTCCAATAGAGTTTTATCACAAGACTATCGTAAAGTCAACTATTACCTATGGCATAATCAGTGTGGTAGCGGCTGACTGAGAGTAAACAAACACCTTTATATAGAGTGTGTTGCTGCTGTATCTTTTAAAGGAATTAATATTTAGATCTTATTCAAGTATCGGGGAGCTTCGGTTCTTGATTTTTCTTATGTTATGTTTGGATATGTTATGTTATTTTAGGTTAACGTTAGATTATCTTAGGTTAGGTTAGATTAGGTTATGTAAAATATATGTTAGGTTAGTTTAGTTTAGGTTAACGTTCGGGTGAAATAAACAGACGCAAACCTAATCTTCACGTGAACCAAAGTAACATTATACAGCGAGGCGCCATAATCTGGGTCAACGTGCATCACTCAACTCGCTCGTGGGTGAAGAAGAAGAAGCTCTCTGCCTGGCACTATGACTAAACATACATACACACGGTGGTCGGCTTCATCGGGTAAGGCTCCGAGCGTCACTGTTGGGTCGGGAGGCTTGAGCTGTGTGTTAATGTGATGATGTAGGTGTTGGTGGAGTGGTTGACACGGTATATTACTCTTAATTATGGTAAAATGTCTTGCTGGATGTCTGCTCGGTTTGTTGTTGTCTTAGTGGTGGTGGTGCCAGTTGCAGTGGTGGTAGAGGTGGTTGTGGTAGTGGTGGTAGAGGTAGTGGTGGTGGTTTTTCTGTCCGTCTATTGAAAGTCGCTTCTATCCCGTCACTTTCCTCACCCTCACACCCCTATACCCGTCACACTCTACACCCACACCCTACACCCGTCACACCCACACCCTACACCAGCCACCCACACCCTACACCAGCCACACCCACACCAGCCACACCCTACACCAGCCACACCCTACACCAGCCACACCCTACACCAGCCACCCACACCCTACACCCGTCACACCCACACCCTACACCCCTCACCCTCCCTTACACTTGAATCGTTTCATCTCCCAGTTCACTGTATGCCACCTCTCACACTCTCTCTCTTCCCGACATTATAAGACATTGTTTGTTCAGCATTTTGTCAATGTTTACCGTCAGTGTTGAGCGGTGTTGAGGGCTTTTGACAGTCACTGTTGACAGAGTTGATTGCATGTATATTCATTAGACAGAAACACACAAGATTGTCAAGCCCAGGAAAAGATGGTTATTAACAGAGAGGAAAAATACCCCGATGTTTGCTGCTAGAGTATGGGAGGATAGAGGGGAGATGGGATGAGGGGAAGGAGATGAGGGGAGGAAGAGTGAGTGAAAAGAGATGAGGGGAGTAATTTGAGAGAGGATAGAGGGATAAGGAGGGGAGCTAGGGTGATGGGAAGGAGAAGAGGGGAGATAGGGTGAGGGGAAGGAGACGGTGTGATGGGAAGAGGCTGGAGGTGTTAAGGGAAGAAGGATAAAAGGCTAAAACAGGGAGATGGAGTGTGAGGAGGAGGGAGGTAGTAGGGTGAGGGGGAAGGTGATGAAGGACCATTAAAGAGTTAGGTAAAGGAAGGCAGGCTAGAGTAAACAGGGATCAGAGGAAGGAGCGATAACTGTGGGCGTAAGTAAGAGGAGGGAAAAGGGGGGAGGAAGAGTAAATAGAGATTTGCGAAGAGGTAAGAGGGAGAGAGGAGAGGAGAATGGGAGTGAAGAAAGGACATAGGCAGAAAAGGAGGTGAGGATAAGGGGAATGAGAAGGGCCGAGTGAAAGACGAGGGTATGAGAGTAGGAGGAAGTAAGGGGGAGGGGAGAAGGGACGAGAGGAAATGAGGGAAGGGGAGAGAGAGAGAGAGGGAGGGAGGGAGAGAGAGAGAGATAGAGTATTGATTGGGCCAGGTTGTGGGTATATGGACTGACAGTAGAGGAAGGTGAAATAGACGGTAATGGAAGTAAGGTAGACAGGTAAATAAATATATACAGTAGAGTAAGATGAGGGAGACAGATAGTTGACCTCGAACACACACACACACACACACACACACACACTACAAGCTGTGGGTCTTTTTTTTCCAGTTGGGGATAAAATGGATCGTGGTGGATGTGTTCTTTTATCATTCACATTTATTGAGATAAAATAGATTCCTGATAATTGAATTTTTACTCTAATCCAAACATTTATTTTTTTTCTCCTCTTGTTATTGTTGGAGTGTTATGAGGGGGGGGGGGGGGGGTTCTCGTGGGTTTTATTAGCTATCGTCTTTTATTTTTTCATGCAATCGAATCCATTTTGTTTATGAATTTTGTTTATATATATATTTAGTTATTATTGTTTTTAGTAGGTTTTGGTTATTTGTTATATTATTATTATTATTATTATTATTATTATGTTGATGTTTATAAGTACAGTATAACGTAACTTTCTGATGTACTTCCCTGAGTGAACTAATCTGCTTTCCCCTGAGAGGATCTGAACACACACACACACACACACACACACTCTCTCTCTCTCTCTCTCTCAGATAAATTAATTTCCAGTTTAAGTCGACAGATCAGATATCATTTACTCTCCCGGATCTGACAGGAGTAGAGCCATCACCTCCGGCACTTTCAACCTTCCCCTTTTTCCTGTAGTTCCCTGACAACGTTTGTACTTTTACCCTCTGTATTTGACTTGTTGACACAATTTAACGTGGTAAGTTTGTTCCCCTAGCAAGCGATTGGTTCCGGGTTTGATTCCCAGTGGGATTAGATGATTCCGTTCCTTCCCTTGCAACACTGGACAGGTAATTGACTACGCTTCTGGGTGTGTATGTCAGGGATGAAGGTAGACCATAGTGGACTAATCTAACCTAAGCGAACCTAACCTAACCTAACCTAATCGAACCTAACCATGGGAATGCCTCTTATGTGTGTGTGTGTGTGTGTGTGTGTGTGTGTGTGTGATGAAAAGACATACAAAACTCTGAAGACAACACAGCGACAAAAATTTCCCTTGATATACGACAACCCACCACCACCACAATCTAGAACACTCAGACAGCCCACTACCACAATCTGGAACACTCTTGACAGCCCACTACCACAATTTGGAACTCTGAAAGTCACCAACACAATCTGGAACACTGACAATTCACCACCACAATCTGGAACACTCTGACAGCCCACCACTACAATCTAGAACACCCTGACAGCCCACTACCACAATCCGGAGCACACTAATTAGAACCACCACAATTTGGAACACTCAGACAGCCCACCACCACAATCTGGAACACTCTTGACAGCCCACAACCACAATCTGGAACACACTAATTGCAACCACCACAAACTAGTTCACTTTCACAGGGAACAAAAAAAAATAATTATTACCACATCCATGACCTAAAATGACAGTAAGTGCATCAGACCAACCTCGACAACAACAATTACGGCAGCTGGCTCCTTATTGGTCAGAAACCGCGGACTCCTGATGACCTCAAATGACTTAGATTGATGTTTGTTGACCACGGCTGACCCTAATTGAACTTTACTAACCTGGACTGACCCGGAATAGACCAGTTTCACTTTCTTTCTTTTTTATTTACATAACCCGCACCAGCCTCTCTTGTATAGGGTCACAAGCGACTGACCTGATTTGACCTCGACTGGGCGCCACACGTCTTTGATCTCACACTTGGCTCATGTCTGGGCGTCTGAGTGGAAAATCCATTTATATTCCTCCACTCAACTCTGTAAAACCTTCTCCCGGTGCGGATAACCTAAAGATCTGAGTCCAGTATCTCAAAAGATCCTTATTTTATTTTTTCTCTCTTCCCTTTCTTTCCCCCTTCCCCTACTTTCCCCTTCCTCTATTTCCCCCCTTCCTCCCGTTTTCCCCTTCCTCACGCTCGTTCCCCCTTTCTCCCATTTTTCCTCTTCCATTTATTTTCCCTCTTCCTCTGTTTTCTCTCTTCCCCCGTTTCCCCCTTCCCTCCCCCTTTCCATCTTCTTCCTTTTCCTCTTCTCTCTTCCTCCCTCTTCCCCTTTCTCTCCTTTACCCCCCTTCCCCTCTTTCTCACCTCCTCTTACCCCTTACAAAATGATTAATGAAATGGTCTTAATTAATAACTACTACCACACCTAACTACTACCACACCTAACTACTACTACTACCACACTTAACTACTACTATCACCACCCACACTAACAACTACTACCACACGTAACTACCCCTCCTTCTCCTCCTCCTGAGTCTTCCTGGCGGCTTGTCCAACTTCGGCTCATTACCTCCCTGTACAAAATACATCGGAGAGAGAAAAAGAGAGAGAGAGAGAGAGAGAGAGAGAGAGAGAGAGAGAGAAAAGAGAGAGAGAGAGAGAGATCACTCAACCACAATAAACCACAATATGCTCCACTACACTGTACCATCAACCTATATACTATAATTTTAATACAATACGAATATATAATTTTTTTTTCACCACCGGACGTGTAACCCTAGACACTACAGCCTCCTTTATATTTTTTTTTTAGAATAGTTTTACATGTTAGATGTTTTTTATTTATTTTTTTTATCTTTTATTTTATTTTTTTTTTATATTGAGGGAAATCTGACGCTTTTGGTTTGGGAAATATATGTAGTTTTTTCTTTTTTTTTTTTTTTTACTTAGATAAGGATTTTATGTAGGTCGGGTGTTACGTCTGTAGTTATTATAAAAGAGTTTTTTTTTATCAATGTGGCTTTTATACTAATAAGGTGGTGGTGGTGGTGGTGGTGTAGAGCGACGATAATGGTAGCTGATGGTAATAGTAGTGGCTGATGGTGGTAGTGGTTGCTGGTGGTGACGGTCGTGGAAGTGGTGGTGCCGAACGATGATAGTGCTGGCTGACGGGGATGGTAGTGCTGGTAGCTGGTGGAGATGGTAGTTGTAGTGCTAGTTGTTGGTGGTTGTGATGGTTATATTGGTAGTAATAAAATTAGCAGCACATTTGATGGCAGCGTGGTGGCTCTGGTACAAGACCACGAGTGATGGCAGCAGTGATGGTGGCAGTGATGGTGGCAGTGACGGTAGCAAAGACACCCCAGTATTGGATTAACACCACTACCACAACCCTCATCACCTCCACCACCACCACATTCAACCCTACCGAACAGCACCACCGTCACCTTCCACTGCAATCTTCACCACCATCCTTCCCCACCACCACTACCATCCTTCCCCACCATCACCACCCTTCCCCACCACCATTCCCACCCTTCCCCCTACTACCACCTTCCTTCCCTACCACCCTTCCCCCCACCACCATCTTCCTTCCCTACCACCACCTTCCTTCCCCACCACCATCTTCCTTCCCCACCACTCATCCCCACTCCCACCACCCCCACCACCCATCCCCACCACCCATCCCCACCACCACCACCCATCCCCACCACCATCTTCCTTCCCCACCACTCATCCCCACCCCCACCACCCATCCCCACCACCACCACCCACCCCCACCACCCATCCCCACCATCACCACCACCTCGCTACACCCAGGTACACCCCTACACCGCGGCCGGCGTGTGTGTCGTCCACCAATATACACTTTACCGCAGTTCAATATCCGCCAATCTGAAACTCATAACTCATTTAATTTCAATTCGGAAGTTATCAGTAAAGCTGCGGCCGTAAAACTCCGCTGATAGTATTGTTGCGGCCAATATATCCACCTAGTGTGTCCACAACGCCGGCGTGTGTCGTGGGAGGGTGTCATGGGCGTGGAAGGGTGTCGTGGGCGTGGGAGAATATTGTGGGCGTGGAAAGGTGTCGTGGGCGTTAGAGAGTGACGTTCGCGTGGGAGTGTCGTGGGCATGGGAGGGTGTCGTGGGCGTGGAAGGGTGTCGTGGTTGCGGGAGAATATTGTGGGCGTGGAAGGGTGTCGTGGGCGTTAGAGAGTGACGTTCGCGTGGGAGTGTCGTGGGCGTGAGAGGGTGTCGTGGGCGTGGAATGGTGTCGTGGGCGTGGAAGGGTGTCGTGGTTGCGGGAGAATATTGTGGGCGTGGAAGGGTGTCGTGGGCGTTAGAGAGTGACGTTCGCGTGGGAGTGTCGTGGGCATGGGAGGGTGTCGTGGGCGTGGAAGGGTGTCGTGGTTGCGGGAGAATATTGTGGGCGTGGAAGGGTGTCGTGGGCGTTAGAGAGTGACGTTCGCGTGGGAGTGTCGTGGGCGTGGGAGGGTGTCGTGGGCGTGGAATGGTGTCGTGGGTGTGGGAGAATGTCGTGGGCGTGGAAGGGTGTCGTGGGCATAGAAGGGTGTCGTGGGTGTGGGAGAATGTTGTGGGCGTGGAAGAGTGTCGTGGGCGTGGAAGGGTGTCGTGGGCATGGAAGGGTGTCGTGGGTGTGGGAGAGTATCGTGGGCGTGAAAGAGTTTCGTGGGCGTAGGAGAGTGTCGTGGGCGTGGGAGAGTGTCGTGGGCGTGGGAGAGTGTCGTGGGCATGGGAGAGTGTCGTTGGCGTGGAAGATTGTCGGGGTCGTGAAAGAGTGTCATGGGCGTGAAAGAGTTTCGTGGGCGTGGGGGAGTGTCGTGGGCGTGGGAGAGTCGTGGGCGTGGGAGAATGTCGATTCGAGGGCGAAGTTGGTGATGGTAGTGACAAATGATCGCTCAAGTGTTGGTAGTGGTGGTTGATGATGGTGGTAGTTGTTGTAGATGATGGTGGTAGTTGTTGTAGATGATAGTAGTAGTTGTGGTATAATATCTAGTTCTATGGTGTTAAGGGTACTCGGCCGGGATACCCCTGGTCCACCCGGCTGTGAATGGGTACCTCGTATACATTTCAGCCTCGTCTGCCAAAGGTCTCAAGTCGGGTGACACCACAAACGAGTCCTTGTCATCGGTAATTGACACTGGCGATAGTTAAGGGGCAGTCTGCGCCAGTAGTTAATTGTCAGGGGGGATGGGGATGGTCTGCCCTAGAGAGAGGAGGGGTTGGGGAGGGCAGATTATGGGAGAGGGAATTGAGAGGGCAGGTTGAGGAAGAGTGGGGTGAGAGCTTCCTACACCACTCTACCACCCACCCACCCTCCCACCCTCCCACTACCCCTGTCTACTACTACCACTAAATAATCGATCTCTGTAGACCAGCCCTTAAGGATCTCACAATAGCACCTTTCCGGTCATATTTGAGAAGAATTACTCATAAATACCCACACACACATGTACTGAACATACATAAATAATAATAGTAACACCAGGTACAGCTATCCCCGTGTAATGAGGGAGATATAGCGGCCCTCAACTGTAATCTGAACAAAATCATTGAGAATTCCACACGGGTGTTGGTGTCGTGTTCCGTGCCGGTGTCCGAATGAAAACGGGAAACAGAGTTGTTGTATGATAAGCGGAGGCCAGACCTCATTAGTATGTGTGGCCTTTGGTAAATCAGTTTCTTATCTCTTCGATTTTCGGGTTTGAATGGCTTCATAAGTTTGTGTTTCTGGGTCGCCTTGTTGACGGCAGACAAGAAGGTAGGCAGACAGGGAGGGAGGGAGGTAGGCAGACAGGCAGACAGGCAAGGGGAGAGGAAGGGAGGGAGAGTGGCAGGCAGGCAAAAAGAAGAGGGAGGAAGGCAGGCAGATAGGGAGAGAGGAGGAAGCAAGCAGGCAGGCAGGCAAGCAGGCAGGCAGGCAGGCAAGCAGGCAGGCAGGCAGGCAGGCAGCTCAGGGGCCAGGTCGAGGTAGTGACTGGTCCATTTGGTGCCCTGGACGATGTTTCCTGCTGCTTGTAATGTATCTTCTATTTTTGTGTGCGTCCATGTGTCTTTTAAGGGCATGTGTACGTGTGCGCAAGATTACGCGAGAGAGAGAGAGAGAGAGAGAGAGAGAGAGAGAGAGAGAGAGAGAGAGAGAGACTAATCCGTGTGTTTGTCTCTCCAGGTATGTGTTACGGAAGTACTGCTGTTACCTGGCCGTCCACCACCACAGGTAAGTGTGTATTAAGAGGTAAATTAATTCTTATAATATTCTCGTAGGTTTACAGGTGTGTGGTAAAGTACACCCCAGGACAGTGGACATAACTAATAATATTCTCTCTCTCTCTCTCTCTCTCTCTCTCTCTCTCTCTCTCTCTCTCTCTCTCTCTCTCTCTCTCTCTCTCTCTCTGGCAGGTCGCGTCTAGGTAAAAGCATTAATCCCAGTTTCGACAAGATTCCCTCATTTTGACGATGATTCCTACTTATGGCCAAATATTTGTCTACCTTCAGTTACGTTCAGCTGATCGACTCCCTGCTCAGAGTGGCGAATAGTTGATTGCTTTGGCTGATCAGCACATACCAGCAGTGTGGCGGAGTGGTGTGGCTGGTGCGAGTTTGGTTAACGCTGCGGTGGGGAGGTTTGTGTTAACACGCCTGACTAGCACAGTTAGTGGAGTGGGAGGTTTGTGTTAACGCCACTGGGGTACCACAGTGAGGGAAGCCGGGACGTGCATTACGACCGCCACGCTCCGCCGCCTGCATCACCTCCCCGCTTGGACGCACCTTGAATCTACCTGGATTTACCTGGCGCTCGTGAAGCCTCTTGTTTGGTTTAGCTCACTTTTTGGGGTTTAGTGAAGGGAAGCTTGAGTGAGGGGTTGATGGAAGGGTAATGGAGTTTGTGCTTTGTAAAGGAAAGTCGTAGATGGTGGTGGTGCGGTCTGTGATGTGGTGTGGTAGTGGTGATGGTGGTGTGATAGTGGTGATGGTGGTGTGTTAGTGGTGTGGTGTGGTAGTGGTGATGGTGGTGTGGTAGTGGTGTGGTTGTTGTGGCTAAACAGTATAAATATAACACATCAAACATACCCTCAAACATTATTACATCCAACATCACCCGTGAAAACAGCATCGGTCCCTGTCATAACACAGTGCCCTTGGGAATGCCTGGCTTGGGTTGGGATGGGGTGTGTGGGTGGGTGGGTGGATGAGGATGGGAACAAAGGAACTGTATTTTTCATGGAGTGAACTCTGACAGGGGAGGACCATTATAATACTTGACTCTTTCATTTTTTAATTATGTCGCTGCCGGAGGGGTAAGCGGCTTATGTAGGTCCTTATCAGTGTTTGGTGGATTATAACTGCGCCCGGGGAATAATGATATTACCTTGCTGCAGTGATTATTAATGGTGCGCTGCTCTCACCCTGCACTTGCACTTGTTGTCTCTCTTTGTCTCTGTCTCTCTGTCTGTCTGGTAGCGGTCATGTTGTGATGAATTGATCAAAGTTGTTTTTATATATATTATTAATGTAGTGTTATCTTCTTGTTTCTTTCGTGCTTAGTGATGTTCGTCCCTGCAGCTACTTGTCTGTCTGTGTATAGAGTGGAATTCCTGTTATATTACTTCATTTATATTATTGTTTATTATTATTAGTATTTTTATTATTCCCCACCATCCGTCCGTCCGTCCGTCTTACCTGGCTGTTGTTATTAAAGAAATTATCTCTGTGTTGCGCTTGATGTACCGCCACGGCCAATACATTACCCCTGTCACTGACCGCGGCATTCATATTCCATTAGTCTGTCCTGGAAAAAGAAGCGGCATTATATTTTTGCCTCTTTGATTTGTTCGCCTCGTGTCTTACAAATAGTATTATTACGTTCATGTAGTCATCACATCTTATACCCCGCCTAGGCTGCTGCAAGGGGAGGGGAGGGGGGGTTATATATCACCTTTATGTAGTGTGTCTGTAGCATCAGTGTTGTTATATTACCATCATTTGTGTTTCATGGGGTAATGTTTTAATAGTTGTGGCATTACTGTACTGCAGTTATCGTCTTATGACCCTCCTCCCTGGCTGCTGCTGTAATCGTGCATGACGGGATGTGATTAGCCTGTTTGTTATGCTGGTTACGTGTTTTATTATGCCATGTTTTGGGGTGTTTTTTTTTGTCTTGTCTGTCAGGATAAGTTTTAAATATATTTTTTTATAACATTATACTCTGACTTTTACTTGTTCTTTTTTCTTCATCATTTTTTATAATAATTTCTCCTTTGAATGTTTATTATTAAAATTCTTCAGTTAGATTATATCATGCTTCTTGACTTTACTTAAGGCTGAGACAACCCTTCAGGAAATTATTAGTGTTACGAAAATTCCACGAACATTAACCAAATCTTTCCTATGTTTTTTTTTTTTTTATGCATAATAGACGACACGGACCAACCAAATCTAACTAAATATAAACTTACACAAGGATGGTTAGGTGAAGCGGTTGGTAGAGTTTTGTCTGTAAAGTGAACGGTTTAATGGTCTAGCATGTTCTCTCTCTCTCTCTCTCTCTCTCTCTCTCTCTCTCTCTCTCTCTCACACACCTTCCGTAGCACATCTCATCACACTCCTACCGTCGATCTCTACCTTACCTTAGATGATGAATTTCCTTGAATATTACTAAGTTTGAAGGTTGATATCTTCCCCATTGTTTCGTCGTAATACAACAGAGAGACCCGAGGGTAAAGGCACCAACGCACCCCACAGCCTCACGGTGCCATTTTAACCCGCCCTGGCACTCTGCATAAGGGTCAATCCGCCTGGGGTAGTTGGGGAAGATGATCCGTCACCAACACGCCGCCGTGATTGGTCTTGTTCAATAACCCAGAGATAATTAATTGGTGTCGAGACTCGGTCGTTGTCAGGCTCACTAATAACTGAAGACAACAAAGGAAACTTGTCCATGTCACAAACAACAGTTCGGGGGGCCTCTATGTGGGTGAGTGGGTAGATGGATAGAGAGAGACAGACAGATAGACAGTGTGAGGCAAACAGAAGACAGTGAGAGACAGAGGCAGACCAGGTAACTGCCTCAAAAACCAGGTGACTCTCAAGGCAAGCTGGCAGACAAGCAGGGGAGTAGCGTTGTTAGAAATATTTCCTGGTAGCCAACTATTCTAGACGAGTTATATAGTTGGATTAACACAGTATTCTCAGGCTATAATTGAACATAGAATAATACTGGGAATAGTGATGATAATAGCCCAGGTGACATTAACCAGAGGGAGAGATATTAACTAGTACAGGTACACTAACCCAGGTGATATTGACCATGGTGTGGGTTAATTGAAGTCCACTAACAGGTGATAAGTGAATTTATTGAGACTTTGTAAAAAATAAAAATAGTAAGCTGTTTAGGTGTTATTCTTGTTTTTGTTAATCGTTTGTTTTTGTTGAAGTGAAACTGTGAAGGTTTGTTTTTGTTTGTTTTTGTTTTGTTTTGTTTTGTTTTACTATCTTGACTTACGTAACTTTTAAGAATACAAAATTTAGATGTTTGAAGACGATCCTAAGAATTGAACACTCAGGCCAATTTACTGTCGAGGGAGGGTGGGTGGGAGAGAGACTGTTAGAGCACCACCTACTACTTCCGAGAGTGCTCAAGGGCGCTCAATCATTATTCTAAACTATAAGAACCCCGAGCTTACGTGTTTGTTAACGGAAGCTGAAGACATAAATATCATATAGCATTCTCTTTGTCACTTAATTTACCTGCCTCTAATAGCAGCGACAGGTAAAAGGGTAAGATGTATTGACTCGGCTCTTGTGTGAAGTGAAAAAAAAGGTTCATCTTGTGTGTGTGTGTGTGTGTGTGTGTGTGTGTGTGTAAATTTTTTGAATAATGAAAAAATAGTTTTCTTTCCTTACAAATTAGTTTTAGGAGACAGAAAAGTGTTATTATTATTATTACTATTATTATTATTATTATTATTATTATTATTATATTTACGTGTGTATATCCTATCCCGTCCCGTCCCGTCCCGTCCCGTCCCGTCCCGTCCGCACACACAAACTTGTCCGCTGATAACTTTAATTCCTCTTTGGGCATTTCAATAAAAATCCACACATAAGACCTTTGGGGGTCAGTGGAAAACCCTGTTGAATATGTTAGTCATCAGGTCAGAGGTCACAGAGGTTATTGATGGAGGAGGGAGAGAAACTGTTTTAGTTGTTTGTAATATTGAGAGCTTAGAGATGAAGACCGAGGGGTGAGACTAAGTGAACAAACCGATTATAGGATAAACTCAATGTTGTAGAACCCGGGTGAGAGATAAAAGAGAGAGAGAATTAGAAGCATTGTGTTGAGAGAGAGAAAGAACTTCACATTCGTCTGAAGTTAAATTCTTCCCTCCATTTATTTCTCCTCTTTCCTTCTCTCCCTCCCTCTTCTTTCCCTCCCTCCCTCCCTCCCTCCCTCTTCCTCCCTTCCCCTTCCTCTACTCCTCCTCCCCTTCCCTCTACTCCCCCCTTTCCTCCCTCCCCCTTCCCTCCCTCTCTCCATATCTTTCTCCTCCTCCCGTCCCTCCCTCCCTCCCCCCCCCATCACTATTACAAGTATCTCAGTTACCTTAGTGTTACAGTACTCTACGAACCAAACTTGACGAAGCCAACAACAATCTTGAACTCCTCCACACCAACGATAATTGGCTTCAACTAACCTCTACTCTCGAACTGTGGTAGTTAATCGGTATCCATTCGTGACTTTATGGTAGTGGTGAATTTGGTAACTTTTGTAAACAACCGAATCGTGGTATCAGTTTGGGCTACATATTACTCCGCGTCGAATCTCTTTCACTAGCCAATTGTGGTAGGTGAATCTAGCTTCCATTAATAGCTACTCTAATGGATTTCACAAACATCTATTTGAATCGTGGTCGTTGTTCGGATTTTTTCTACTAACAACGATTCCAGTCACTTCCACCAATAACAAATTCCAGTCACTTCCATCAACAACTATTCCAGTCACTTCCAACAACAATCTATTCCAGTCACTTCCACTAACAACTATTCCAGTCACTTCCACCAACAACTATTCCAATCACTTAACTAACAACTGCTTGAATTGTGGTATAGGAGCTCTTAAGGAGTGTGGGGGGGGGGGGGGGGGGAGGCGGGTCCGAGGTGAGAGATTGGAGACCTCTCACTTGAGCCCATAACCTAATGGTACAGGTGAGGGGAGAGGGAGAAGGAAGGGAGGGAGAGGTGAGGAAGGGAGGGAGAGGTGAGGAAGGGAGGGAGAGGTGAGAGGGAAGGTATTGGGGGGGAAGAGAAGAGTGAAGGAGAGGGGGAAAGGGAAAATTGAGAGAGGGGAGGAATAAAGGGACGGGGAAAATAGGGGAGAGTAGGTGACTTAAGGGAAGAAAGAAAGATGGAAAATGAGAGAGAGAGATGGAAGGGAGAAAGGAAGAAAAAGAAAGAAAGAAAGGAAGGAAAGAGAGAGAAGAGAAGGGAGAGATAAAGTTCCTCATTTGTTATCATCATTGTTTGCTTGAGAGAGAGAGAGAAAGAGAGAGAGAGAGAGAGAGAGAGAGAGAGAGAGAGAGAGAGAGAGAGAGGTTTTTGGTTTACATCTACAGCTTCAGCGTGGATGTTTGAGTTCATTTTCCAGTGGATTTTTTCTTTTTTTTATTGGTTGGACGAGCTGAGATGGTTGGAAGATACGGAAGAGGTGTGGGGTAGGGAGGAGAGGGGTGGGGTGGAGAGGGGTGGGGAGGAGAGGGGTGAGATGGGAGAGGGATGGGTGAGAGAGCGCCTCTTCGTCCATGGTTATAATATCCTCCACTATTCTTCATCGGGATTTTCTCCTCCTCCATACTCCTCCTCTACACACCTAATATTCTTCCTCCTCCTCCACACTTCCCTCCTCTTCCTCCTCCACATCCCTCCTCTACCTCCACACTCCTCCACCTCCCCCTCTTCATCCTCCTCCTCTTCATCTCAAACTTCCCTAGACATCCTTCCGGGCAAGTTTACATTTGAGTAACGATATGTAAAGTGGTGGTAGGTAGGCAGGAGACACGCGCCCCGGACTGCGGCATCTCAGCCACGTCTCCATAATGCAAAAGTTACGTCATTGGCGTCTCGGCTGTCTGGCGGTGAGCTGCGGGCCGCATACCGAGTGTGTAGTTGTCATGTGTCACCTGTCGAACCGAATATCGTGTCATGTCACCTGTGGGGTCGAATATCGTGCCATGTGTCACCCGTGGACTTATCGTGTCATCTGTCGAGCCGAATATCGTATCATTATTATCTGTCGAGTCGAATATCGTGTCATGCCACTCATGGGCCGAATATCTTGTCATGCCACCCATGGGCCGAACATCGTGCCATGTCATTCCTCCTTGTCACTCCGAGTATCATGTCAGGTCACCAGGGAAGTCAAATATATGTCAGCTGTCATTCCAACTATTGATTGTAGATTTGCCACACCTGCAACCTAGATTTGCCACACTTATAACCTAGATTTGCCACACCTATAACCTAGATTTGCCACACCTACAACCTATTGGGTGATTATTGGAGCTTGGGGTTGTCTTATATCACCTGTCATATCGGATGTCGTGTCAGATTTAACACGTCGCGTCGGATATTGTCGTGTCAGATACATGTGTCAAGTGTCGTCTTAAGGTCTATCTGTCTGTCTGTCTGTCTGTCTGTCTGTCTGTCTGTCCAACAAATAGATTCTAAACTTATTTGTCTTCAAGTCAAAACATATTGTGGTATCGCTTACCTGCCTGAACGAAAATCAAGGTTAGTACAGGTAAAGTCATTCTCATTTGCATAGTATTACCGTGATGTGTACAGTATGTAGGCAATAAAACAAGGAGGAAATTAGTTAGGGTTTTCAATTGATATTTTGGTCTGCGTCTAACACACACACTCTCTCTCTCTCTCTCTCTCTCTCTCTCTCTCTCTCTCTCTCTCTCTCTCTCTCTCTCTCTCTCTCTCTCATCCACTCCTACCCACTCTTTCCCTCTCCCACCCACTCTCTCCCTCTCCCACCCTCTCTCTCCCTCTCCCACTCACTCTCTTACTCTTCCACAATAATAAAATGATAAACAAGCTTTGATCTTCACTACCCGCGACTTGAGACCATTAGTATCGGTTAATGCAATTGTTGATCGGTGTTGTGGTGAGGCCAGAGGGACGTAAACAGCACAGGGGGGCCGACACACGGTAGACCATCACCCTTACGGAGAGAAAGTCGAGAGGTCGATATTGGGGTCTCAGGGTGTTCTGGGAGGGTGACGGTCTTTAGAGGGTCGCATTTTGCCCTGAGTGTACAAACTGAAGCTGTCCCGGGATTTCCCCCAAGTTATGTTTAGAGGGTAGGGAGGGGGAGAGGGGGAAGGTAGGGAGAGGGGAAAGGAGGGGGGATAGAGGGAGATTTTAGAGTCACGAAGGTAGTGATGATGATGAAGTAGGTGCAGGAGGCGGAGAGAGAAGAAGAGAGGGTGGATAGGGTAAGTGTTGATGATGGTGAGAGACAGAAAGAATGAATCACACACACACACACACACACACACACACACACGTACGTACGTATTCTTCCATTATCACTTAATAATCTTACTCTTCTCCAGCTTTCTCATCTTCCTCCTCTTTCTTATTTTCCGTCATTCTTCCTTTCCTCTTTTTTACTTCCTTTCTTTCTCATGTTTTCATTTCCTCCTCCTCTAACTTCTACTTAAATTCCTGGTGCTCTTCTATTAACTACACTTTCCCTCTTCTCTTCCTCCTCCACCTCTCTATCCTCTTGCTCTCTCTCCCCTGTATCCCCCCGTATCTCCCTCCCTTCCCTGCCCTACCTACCTCCACCATCTCCCTTCTCTCTCTCTCTCATGTGTCCCTCCCCCTCCCTACCTCCCTTCCTCCCTTCCCTCCTCTCTCTCACCATTCCTTCCCTCCCTTCCACTCTCCCTCCCTAGCCGCCTCTATTATCCATAATGTCAGCCACTAAACTTAATAAGAGTCTCCACACTCAACACAGTAATTCTCCAAAGCTCATACGTCAAAATCTTCCCATAAGGGGTAATGCGGATATAGCACACTGCATACTAAACATCCGGTACACAAGGCTACAATACGGCACTGCACTCAACTGCTTTCACTTTCCCATCTGTATAGTTAGGTACCCATTCACAGCTAGGTGGACGAGGGATTCCTTGGACACGAACCAGCGACCTTTTAGGAGAGACGGTGAGCGTTGTATCTACTCGGCCGCTGATACTGAACCTTTATAAGCCATCGTGAATAAATCATAAGGAAAGGATTTAATCAAATGCTGGAGACCGAGTTGATTAATGCACTTTTATCTTCTGTACGTGTTTCTGTCGTGAATATTGGAGAGAGAGAGAGTTTTCAATACTTTAAAACATTATAGAGAATATTAATGAGAACACCTTGAAAAATCACTCTACTCTGGAAAGGTTAAGAAAAGAACGTAAGTAAAACATCAGACGATAAATGAAAACACCACTAACTCACTCACTCGAGCTTCATAAAGGTGGGACGAAGAAGGGTCAAAACAAACGTCACAGTGTATTAGACAAGAGAGTTGGATCCTGTGTTGTGTTTATCTGTTGACTTTGATTCACACCACTGTTGGATTATCGTAGAGGTGAGGCTGTGGTGGATGTTTTGACGCTTAACATGAGGAAGGTTTAGTATTGATCAGACGAAGTACTGTTGCAGGTCAAATGGGGCCATAACCCTTCCCTTCCCTTCCCTTCCCTTCCCTTCCCTTAAGCTTGGGGCCCATTAAGACGGGATATGAATCCTAATAGTTAAGTTAGGATCCATTAGGATTGGGACCCATTAGTCCTATCACCACAAACAATCAGGATAAAACACTCAGGGAAGGATTGTCTGTTGAAGTAAAAGTATTGGTAACAGAAGCAGGATATACCCCGCAGCCTTAAGAGAGACGAGTCAGTCACACAACCTTCAGAAGTTGTTCGTTTGGGTTTAGTGTGTATACATGAATATTTGAAGTATAGAGGTGCACCCAGGACAGAGAGGCTCGGGTCGGGTGGGTGTATGAGAGAGTCTTGCATCTGCCAGTGGATTGACGAAGGTTGGCAATAATGTTAATAATATACATATAATATTTATGCTCTAATGTTTACTGCTAATAATTTGAACTTCTCGCCTAAAAGACTTAACAAGACTTATGGACGCAATAATAAGAGAGATATTTTTCCAGCGAGGTTACAAGATGACGGAAGATCAGTCTTTCCTCAAGCTCCACCACTTAGGGAGGCGAAGACTGTGTCCGTCATGGGTAACGCTACTATAAGTGGCTTAAGGGAGATGGTGGAGGAGTCTCTGAGGGAGAAGGTTAGAGCGACCTACAGGGAAAGAGAGAGGGGGGGGGGAGGCAGGAGGGCGACCTTCCTGGAGATGTGGAGGTGGCAGTGTCCCTCAGGAAGACGATAAAGAGACACTTTACTGGTAGAGGGAAGGTGTCGGTGTCTACCCGAGTAAAAGATAGATGGTATCCTTCAGATGGAAGGAAGTAGAAAATCCTATAGTAGGAGAAGAGGTGGAGGATATGGTGTAGGGGATGGCGGTTTTCTCTTGGGATAAGGAGGGATGGAGCGTCTCTTCTGAAGACGGCGGGAGACTATCCTTCAAAGAAAGTGTTGAGGATCATCCGACTTGGAGAAGGAATGGGGAGAACCTCTCGGGAGGGGAGACTCAAGGGTCTTGAGGAGCTGAGGGAGACGTCCTTATAGGAGTGAGGAGGGAACCCCCGCCGGGATAAGAGGAAGAGAGATTTTCTTCTGAAAAAGAGAATTTGGAGGTCCATCCCAGAGAAGGGTGGGACTGATGGGCGTCTCCAGGAGAGGGGATGTGGACATCCTGCCGGGAAAGTTAAGGGAAAGTCTTTCGGAAAGGGGAAAAAAGGTGTTCTCTAGGGACGAGGGAGAGAGAGGGAGGTCAATAAACGGGGGAATTGGTGGCTCTGAGAAGAGAAAGGGAGGGCTTCCAGAAGATGAGACTTTGACACTACTGAAGAACAGAGAAGGAACGTCTTTAAGATAGAGGATAAGGGAGAAAACGTCCTCCTGAGAGAAAGAAGGGAGAGGTCCTTCCAGAATATGGGGAGGGAGGGGGGGGGGGGCTTTCTCTAGTGGAGGAGGAGGAGGACCTCTGCTCGCGGGTGTGCGGGAGGGCTGCCAGACCCACACTCGTCCTGTAGTTACAAGTTCTGGCCGAGAATAACATAAAAAGGAGGAAAGTTTTGTTTGGAAACTTTCGATGTGATGTTCCTGGGAGATAAAGGAAGTAATATATGAAAGAGAGAGAAAGTTTGGGGCTCGATGTTGCTTCGGCGATTCTCTCGGGAGATACTGTGAATAATGAACAAAAATTTTTAGTTGGTAAATGTTTTCCGGGAGCTGAGAGGGAGAGAGAGAGAGAGATGCAACGAGGGACCAAGTTAATCTGTGAGAGTCTGTCGGAGATTATAATGAAAGGGGTTAATCTTGATGATGCTATTAAGAGTGTGAGATGGATATTAACCTCTCTCTCTCTCTCTCTCTCTCTCTCTCTCTCTCTCTCTCTCTCTCTCTCGACTTGCACAAACCAAGACCCTCAGCTTCCTCCCGGTTTAATATCCTGAACTACTTAGGCCGTAATAACAAACCGTGACGGATACTCGGAGATAATTATTATATCTTGACCACACAAACGCCTACGTGAGATATATACTGTACGTTAAACTCTTCAAGTAAAATAAATATCTGTTATATTTTTGTCATAAGTAAAAGAACACTTACTTTACACATAATGATAATACCTACTTAAATCATTTTCATCAATTATAAGTATATGCACTTTATAACTTATTCAACATTGAGATGAATACGTAAGTGGATATTTAAGTGGAATTGATACGCGCCTTAGAAATTGTAAGTGAAAAGTGTACACGGTTAAGTGAAAATAATATGCACTTGGATCTTGTAAGTAAGAAAATATACATTTAGATCCATATAAACCGGTGACTCTCTTAATCTCCCTGGCCTCCACTCTTCACTCTCTCACTCTCCCTGATCTCCACTCTCTCACTCTCCCTGATCTCCACTCTCTCACTCTCCCTGGTCTCCACTTTCTCACTCTCCCTGGCCTCCACTCTTCACTCTCTCACTCTCCCTGATCTCCACTCTCTCACTCTCCCTGGTCTCCACTTTCTCACTCTCCCTGGTCTCCACTTTCTCACTCTCCCTGGTCTCCACTCTTCACTCTCTCATTCTCCCTGCTCTCCACTCTCTCACTCTCCCTGGTCTCCACTCTCTCACTCTCCCTGGTCTCCACTTTCTCACTCTCCCTGGTCTCCACTCCCAGCCTCACACCCTCCTTGGTCTCCTCTCTTCCTCCCTCCAGCCAGCCTCTTTCCCCCTCTTGGAGATCATAGGCTTATTCTGTCAGCATTTTTAAAACAATTTTCCACAGTGACCTTACCAGCGAGTGTGTCCCTCCCTCCCTCCGTCCCTCCCTCCCTTCCTTCCTTCCTTCCTTCCTTCCTTCCTTCCCTCCCCCGTCTTCCCAGAGAACCCTCACCTAGATCACTCCTACCCTTACCTGGAGACTCTACTTACTCCCCAGCCCACCTGAAAAAGACATGGGGAGATGGGGGAGGGGAGGGAAGTGAGGTAGTTGGTGGGGAGCTGAGGAAGGAAGGAGAGAAGATGGGGAGGTGAAGTAAGGAGAGGGGGGTGGGGAGGTGAGCTAGGAGAGGGGGTGGGGAGGTAAGATAGGAGAGAG